>JASSUY010054847.1:0-115134 GCA_032466535.1 Forpus xanthops
GGCAGTCAAGTAATGCACTACTACAGTATTCTGTGTTTATTAATTCGTGTTTCTGGTTTGCTTCTTAACGGAGTCGTTGCAGAATGAGAACCCTGTTTTATTCCCCCCCCCCCATAACTTTATTAGAGGGTTAACAAGCAACTGCTCCAGTGTTCCTTAAAGCAAGATTGCAAATAAGTCTTTCTTTCTCGTCTTATTGGCAAATTGTTGGCTGTAGAGTACTGCACAAGTATAAACAACATGAGAGATCCTTTAACATAACATGAGAGAGCCCTTAGTCGCTTTGCTCCCTAGCTTTGGAACTCATTGCCAATTGAAGTAAGGAAAGCTCTGGCTGTTGGGACTTTTAAATCTAGACTTAAAAGTTATTTGTTCTGTTTAGCATTTTTAAAATTATTCTGTTAGGAATTGTATGTGCTTCAGTTTTAATTTTAACTCATAATGATTGTAAAGCACCCTGGGATGCTTGCATGAAGGGCGCTACAGAAACCCAAGATTGTATTGTACTGTGTTGTAATGTATTGTATTATTACATGGTGCTGGAGTTGGACCACGGACAATTCATATAGAAAGCATTTGAATACTTAGCTAAAGATAAGGGGTGATTGTTGGGGGGGTACTCTCTCTTCTTGCTTCTTTTCCCCCTTTTCTGTCAGTTATTTTATTAAAGTAAATTAACATGGCAGTTATTCCCTAAGAAATGCCAGCATAATTTACTGCTGCAAAGGGGCTCAAAATGTAAACCAGATGATAAACTAAAAATAAAAAAGTCCACATTAAGATTTAATTGCACTTCCCTTTCTATATTGCGTTCTTATGTAAAATACATTACAAAACAGTACTTTCTTTATCACTTCCTTCACTTTTAACTGAATTTCATTAACAATAAAGAAATACATTGTCTCTGTTTCAGTAATGTCACTTGACAGTTAATCCGTTAACTTGATGTACATGTCTTTAAGATTTTTTTTTATTATTTTTTATTATTTTTATTTATTCTTTTTTTACAAAGAACATGATAGCACTGACTGGAGCCAAGTATTGCACAATCATGTGATTTGCAAGTTTCCCAGCTCGCAGCTTTGCCAGTGCAGGTCAATTCACACCTGCCACACTTATGCCATTCTGGTCCTCATGTTACTTTTCCTCAGTGATTGTCAGAGGTAGAGAGAGTTGTGCATGCGGCTCCTTCCTTCCCCCTCCCTCCCCGCTCTGAATGTGTGGTAAACCCTGTGCATTGGAAGTGTCTGCTCAGGAATTAAATGGAGTTTAAGTTCTGTCCATTAGGAAGCTGCTATCCACATCACCAATTAAGCCTTCTATTTAAAGGGAGGGGAGATATGTATGTCTACATCTTAATCGCTGCTGCGACTGGTTTGCAGAGACCTTCCCTGACTGGTTCAGTTATTACTAGCAGTGGTGGGAGGCACAGAGATCAGCAAGATTATAAAACCTACCCAAAAGCTGAGCAAATTCTGTAGGTGCAGTAGCGTCACTGTCAGCAGATTGAAAGCCGAGGTATGCCTGTGTTAGGGGACGCAGGGGTGTAGGCAAAAAGATGCATTGGGAGAAAATGGCTTGAATTCATAATCATTTTTTACCTGATGAAAGCAAAGCAGGACCCACTTATTGAGAGGCCGTGCTAAGAGATGAGCAACTCTCCCCTTTTCAGACCAGACTCATTGCATATCTTTGCTCTAATCATAACTTAGAAGGAAAGAGATACATTTTTCAAATAGACTGAGCAAAATTCTCAAAGCTTGCTCGCTCCCCTACACTTTTTTTTTTTTTTTTTTTAATTAATAATTAGGTTCTTCTATTTTATTTCGTGGGGGTGAGCTTTGTGTCTCTTTCCTTGGACACCTCTTTGTGAGCAGCACAAACAGTATCAGATTCCCCCAGTGCCTTGCAGCAGTGATCAGAAGACAGGTTTTTCAGGACAGCAGCAGCCTCAGACCTGCCTGACTCCAAGCCATGGGATAAACTACTCAAAAGGGAAGAGTTCCATTCCCCAGGGGTGGGAACAGATGAAAGGTTTTACTCATATACACCTGTCTCTATTATCTTTATTTGTTGAGGCCTAACATTTCCTATGCTGAGAATTACAGTCCTTCTGTAAGCTTGCACTGTGCTAAACCATAACCTGTACCTGGCTGTGCCACCTTTCCAAAGGATTTGTTACTTCTTAGTAAGCTGTCATGGAGAGGGATGGGTTTTGTGATGATGAAAAACTAAGGCACATGAGAAAGATGTTAGTGTCAATGTCCTTCCTAGAAATGGAGAGGAGATTTTAGCTCCCTTAGTTTACCTAGTGGTATTTTTGATTTGAGTCAGTTTATATAGACTCTCCCAGAATTTTGGATGGTTCTCTGTGTGTATATATGTATGCATGACAATAAAATCCCACCAAAATATACTTGCCAGCTAGTATGTCCCCAAGTTCCTAAAGCTGCGTTCCTTACTCTGCACTTTTTTGTTAAGGATGAGCTCTGTGTGGTAAACCTAATCTAGCTACATTTTTTCTAATTTATATCTTTTAATACAAGGGGTAACTAAGAAAAAAAAACTGTGAATAAGTAGACACTCAATGTGCATGTGCAGATTCCACATGGAAAACTAGCTGGAATGTTTCTCCTTTGATTTACCTTCATTGAATCTGATGTATTTTATGATTTTTCAGGGCATCTATAGTTTTCATAACCTCTTCTCAGTGCAAGGCAGCAACACACAGACAAAACTTTGTGTCTTGGCTAACATAGCTTCCTAAAATGTCACCTTCCTATGACTTTGCTTAGCACAAGTTAAGAATCCATAGCAAATTTCATACTATAACTATTTTTCTCCTGGCAAATATTTACATTTTTCTCAGGACAGAAAATAGTGTATTATTTATAGGCTTTTAGCAACATAAATATCCTCATAGAATTTGTATCTATATGATTAAGAATAGTCAGATGTGCAGGTGGCTCATAAAGAGGCACATGGCCTGAAACAATAAATCTGGCATTTAACCATTTAAACAAAGGAGAGGCAAGGGATGTTACATTTGGCATAGAGGGGTATTTAAGCAAGCAAAGGCATACAAGAGGCACTGACTAGGAGCGGAAATCAATGAAGTTCAAGCTAAAAGCTAGTCACACATTAAAAGAAAAGAAGGTACATAGCTACTAAGAGAGATTAGCATGGGATGTGGTGAAAGATCCAGCACAAGAACTCTTCAGATCAATATCAGATGTTTGCTCTAGCTCAGACACAGGTATCTTGGCTGAATTCTGAAAATGCTAGATGAACTTCTAGGGTCTCTTTTGATGTAATGTCCAAATAGATGCTTAAAATGATCCCTTTTGGCTTGAAAAGTCTACAAAAATTGTGTAGGAAAAGGGATCAAAGAAAAGGCTTATCCTAAACACCAAAAGAAATTCAGCAAGACAACTGTTGGTGTTACTGAGCCTGATGACTTCTTGTCTGGACATTGTGCCTTAGGGCTCAACTTCATGCCAGACATCTGATGCTTTGCCTAGCAGAACAGTGGAATCCGAGAAGAGACTTGCTGAAAATCATGTCCTATTTCCCAGCAAGGAAATCTTCCTTAACGTGATGGATAACAGTAGGCAATTTTGAAGAGTCTTTTATGAAAACTGTAGTGGGAACAACCACCGGGGCTCATTGAAGATAGAGCTATTGTCAACATCTCTATCAGGAGAGTTTACATGGTTTTGTGGAAAAGCTTTATGTGCACAAAACTGAATTTAGTGCATTAATAGTTATAAAATGACCCTTATCATGCAAAGCATTTGCATTAGGATAGCATTTGGAAGCATGTGGATTAGGATTAGCATTTCTAGATAGAAAACAAGTCAGAAGCACTCTCACCTGGAACAGAGTAATTGTAAATAAAAGCAGTCCACCTGAGAGGAAAGCTGAAGGTGTCTCTTACTGCAGATTTTCAACAGATCAGTTTGTGAAACCTCCAAGGCCTCACTTGCCCCAGATTTTTTTCTGTACAAGAAATACTGGTTTGCCCTATTCACATCCACTGTGCATGATCTGGATTGTCTTCTTGGGCTTCAGCTTTTTCTAGTCTCGTTCCTTGCATCCTAAGGAGAAGAAATGAGTATAGGCCTTCAGGCTTCACATAGTAAATTGCCTTATGTAGGAGTAGCAGCAACTTGGAAAAGGGGTTGAGGACCCTGTCTCCACGTTATGGGATGTACCTTGGAGTAGTTTTGCCCTGGTCCAACCGCGGTTGGAGCATAGCTTTTGGGTTAGGTTTTCATCCAGCAGAAATTCTGCCTGTATGCCCCAAAATAGCTTTGTGATGAGCACTGAAGTAGGAGCAGTGGAGGGAGCTTTTGAAAATGTGCATTCCTAATTTAAGTTAAAAGAGCAGTTTAAAGCAATCTAGTTACTTCAAAACAGCTTTAAAACAGATTCCTGTCTAAAATGGATAGTGCTTTCCTTACCCTGTGGAGCTCCCAGGTTTCAGAGCTCTTCTGGCAATGGCACTTGCAGAATCAAAATCTTAGGGTCTAATAATTCACCCCTCAAAATATAAGACCATTTTCATTCCATGAAATAAATGAGAATTAACTTATTAAATACTTTGTTGTTTTTTTTTTATTTTATCCAGGTTGATTTTTGGAGAGCTTTAGCCGTGGCTTTTAATGTTAAGTACCCGCCATTTACAGTATTTCTGTTTGCAATAAAAATCAGGATTCTCAAAAAGGTTGATGTTGGACATCTGTCAATGAATACAAAAATGTGTTATGTCTCCTTATTTTTTACAGGTTGAGGTTGTGACTCCTTTTTCTTTCCTTTTTTTATGTCTAAGGCACTATGCCATAAAGCTTGTGAAGCAGTTATGAAGTTCTTCAAATCTGAATTAACATTTCCCACCTACCTATCTTTCTCTCTTTTAAGCTTTTAACCTTTGTAGATATAAGACTAGTATCTTGGGAAGCAGCTTTTTATTTGAGCTTTATTTATATCCGTCAGTGGGAGATGCTTGGAAAACATTGGGAGAATGCTGCTCTGTCATGCAGCAACTGGAATTTACATTACAAAATGGTAAAAATAGTGCAAGGATCAGTTCCTTCAGATGCTGAATCCTCATTTCTGCTTTTCAAAATCTTCTTGTGTGTGGGTATATCCCTATACATGCATAAACGTATGTATATATGATTTGGGTTCTTTTTGGTTTATATGTTTCCTCCTTACTTTCAATGTTTTATGTTTACATTAATATGAACATTTATAATACTTAAAGAGAGCAAAAGGCAAAAAAGGAGGAAGGGATAATTTAGGCTTTATAAGCATAGCAGGAAGGAGGAAAGACATGATTATATATTGGTAGAAAAGCTTGTGTTGTCATTTTAAGTCTGCCTTTAGGCAGTTTTAACTTACATGACCAGCACTTCCATGCCATGCAGTTCCTTACTTCTCCTGACCCTGGCAGCAGTGTGGAGGTCAGGTAGCCGTCCAAGCGCAATGCCAAAGGCATGAATAAAAGTTTTTTTCTTCTCCGTCCGTCTGTGTGTTTTTCACTTATCCTATATGTTTATAGGGCATATGACGACAAATTCCATTGCATTGCTTGCTATAGTTCAAGGTAATGGACCAAGGAATTTAACATAATTCTTCATACACAATTAAACTGTCCATTTCATGATTCCTTGTCCAAAAAACAGCTAGTGGCTGGATATATTTAGGCTGCTTTTATTCAGAGTGGCAGATGCTAATTCTCTGCCATACCAGAACACTAGGAACAACGTTTTGCCCTGGTTGAGCTTTTGCAGTACGTGGGCTGGCGTAGGCTCAGGCAGGCTAAAATCTTTTGATTTGGGGATAATCTTGTGTTATCCGGTTGGGGCTTGAATGTTCCCTTCTCATTTGAAAAATGTTAATGTAGAGCCTCCTCGGAAATAAGCACTCCTAAGAGTATGGCTTGTATTAAAACTGATGCTTGCAATTTCCACATAAACAAAAGGCGCTGATAGTGGCTAGGATTGGGGAAACAAAGTTCCTCTGTCCTTTATGAAAAGATTCCCCCATGCTCCCCCTCCCCAATCTTTAAGTTCTGTTCTGCAACTTTATCACTATTCAAACTAAGCCTAGGGACAAAGACTTGTAAGGGTTGTAGCATTGGAACATGCTACCCTGCTGGTGTCTAAGGATGTAAAGTGGAGGATTCATGGAAGAGAAAGTAGAATAGAGCCTTGAAAGTTTGGCTGTAAAAAATGGAGCCAGTGGTTTGACAGATTGTTCAGTAAATGTTCATTTTATTGAGAATTATAAAAAAGGTGCTTAACGCCTCTGTGCCATTAATATAATACATTAAAAGGTTACTGTCAAGATTAGTGTCTCAGCTCTGAAAATTGACTGTAGGGTTTATGGGCAGCACTGTTCATACTTTGCTTGGAAGATGAAGAGGGTATCTTATACTTACCGCTTGACAAAACCATTATGTTGTTACAAGGCTTTATACTGAAAAACTTGATAAATAGTAAAACATAAATAAGATCTCATTTGAAAAGCAGGAGAATAGTTGCTGTCTGTCTTACAGCCAGATTTAGCAGATGCGGGTTTGAATGTAAAACAGTTGTGAAAATAGCCAATGTCAAACTAGTGCAAAATTAAACTTGTGGGGTGTTCTGTTTTCACTGTCTGTTATTGTTGAAGTACTCCATTTCAAAAGCATGCATTCCTTCCTACAGAAAAAAAATCAGATTCCTTAGTTGAAATTAATTAGCATTCAGAAACCAGATAGCATGTTTTTGGGTATTCATGAGATCTCTGTTTGAAAAAATGTTTTTAACTTGTAGAAATGTGTTGCAACACACAGATGGGAAGAAAAAGAAAAAAAATGTCTTTAGCAAGCACTGTGTGTAAAAGGAATATTACATTTTGCACGCTCCTGATTACCCTGTGTAAACAGTTTTTGACATCTGTCTTTATAGTTTTCGAGGAGAAGAAGACTTTGTTAAAAGAACCATTTTTATACAGCAGTCACCATTTCAGTCTTGCTTTACCTGTATTATGAAAGCAGATGGTCTGCATGTCTTTTGAATATTTATAACTATCAAAAACAATCTCTTGCTATTCACCCTTAGGCTTATGAGATGTCAGGACTGTTCTGGTTGAAAAAAAATCATCTTGGGTGTTTACAGAAAGAGGATTACATTAAGCTGAAATGACTATACATTTTCCAGTTTAATATTTGTCCATCAGCTGTTTAATCGTATTTAGATAATTGTGTAAATAAGTTGTTGCACTCCTTGCCCCTTCCACCAAGTAGGCTTGAAGCCTTAAACACCAATGAATGAGTTGCGAAAAAGCTTGGATTTTTTTTCCTAGTTAAACAACCTGGAAGGCCTGTATAAGTTTGGGTTACAATGCTCCTTTTGAGGGAAATGTTTCATTTGCAAAGGAATCCCCAATATCTAATTCAGCCGAGTTGTTTTAGGAAGCTGCTGTGTCTGTTACTCTGTGCTGAGTCTGTTCGCATGTATTTGTTCTCTGTAAATACTGCAGCCCAACTACCCCTGCATGAGGCATGAAAACAACCTCATTCTGCCCATATAAAAATAATTTTAAGGTTATTTAGGGGAAGTTTTGGGACTGTGGGGGTTAAAAGCTTTTTTGACTGGAAGCTGAGCAATCACTGATAACAGATTTTGCTGTGGTTGGTTGATTTGGCAGAAAAGCATGAACAGTTTTGGTTTAGATGATTGAATTAACCTGATTAACATTGTTTTTGTTGTTTTGCAAAAAGGACAACAGTATACTTTTAGCAATGATCGGACAATACTTCACCTGGTTGGAGAGCAGTGTTAGAGGCAATGACTCAGAAATGCCTCCCTGTAGCACCTGCAGTGGTGGCTGCACCGACCAGCCAGCACAAAAGGCTCGGGTCTTTCCTGTGTCTTGCAGGATGCACCTTACATTAGAATCTGGCACAGTACAAAAGGTGTCTGATTCTACCTTACTATCAGGTTTTATTTGATGGGCATATGAAAAGAGTTCTGGTTGAGATTGAAGATATTTCCCTAGGGAGTTTCCCAACTTCTTTGAAAAATGATGGTGTCTGGTTTTGAAATCTCTGGTATTTAATCTTCCTGAGAGAATGGGATTTGGTTCAAACTGAGCTGGGTGAACCTCATCTGAACTTCAGAACGAATTCTGCCCCTACCTCCACACAGTTATTGGATGCCTAATTATAATTATTTGGCTAAAAAAAGAACACTTGGGCTGCAGCAGATGGTATAATTCCAGAATAGTGGGATTTCTGTGAAGGTGGCACCATTTCAGATGCAATCTCCTGATTCTCAGAACAGGACTGCAAGTGACATGGTTGGGGTGGGGGAGGGATGGAGAGAGGGGAAAGACAGAAGTTTGGGATCTTGAAGCCTTGCAACTTACTTTCAAGGTTAAACTTCTGAGAAATAACGTTAAGAGTGCAGATCCTGCAGCCAGGTTGTGTGTTCTGTCAAATTTTTTTGTGACGTGTGAAAAGTCAGATTATGAATGATGAATGTGATGCATTTGAAGATTTGTATGATATATTTGTATTTGTCATCCCTCTACGTGGAAAGCATCTACCTCTGTGCCTCACAGATAAGGAGTGCCTATGTACAGTTGTACCTGAAAATGATGTGCTTCAAATACAATCATTTTCATTTTGATTATTGATAAGTGTAAGCCAAGACATGGGGAGCTCCTCTTATGTAATGGCCCAGGAAGTAAGGAAAATTTCACTGTTTCTCCAATCTAGATCATGGATCTCTGAAGACTCCGAAGTCATAGGGTTAATCTTCAGGTTTAGGCCCTAACCGTAGTGGGCATTCGTATATGTAGATTGCCATCAAAACATGTAGGAATTCTACAGCAATAGGAATTATACAGGAATTTCTATAGCAAAGTGCATCTCTGCACTGACGTGACTGCAAGTTTGATGACAATAAATAAAGCATAGAAACAATGAAATTCAATGTTGTCAAGTTATTTTCTGAGTTAACAAGGTAGTAATATTTTATCTGGCTTGTAAAATTTTTCCTTCAGTGAATTAGTAAATAAATCATTGATTTCTCCTGATGAGGATTCTTAGCGTAGGTAATATCACTTGAATATTTGCATGAAGTGTTCTCAAAGAAAAAGCAGGATAATTTTCTTTATAAAATGTGTTGAGAATGTCTGTGGGATTTTTATTTTTTTTTTTTAATCTCCTTTGAAGAACTGGAATAAAATTCCAATATTAGCCACCAGTGCCTGAAATTCACATTGTGTCAGAGAAGGGGAAATTCCTAGCTCTGTTATTTAAGCAGGCCAGTTTAAATTTGGTTGTAAAATGAAGTAACTGCATTGATTTTATTCCTGAAGAAGGAGAGGGTGTCACAAACTGCCATGTTATTGCCATATATTCTTTTTAAAATGACATGGAAAGCGAGGGGACTAGGAAATCCTAGACAGAGAACTTCATCACTAATCAGTAATTTACTAAAATTATGGTTGATATACATGGTTTTTATACTGACTGAAGTTATTTGGGCAGGAGAAGACATCTGAAAGGGGCAAAGTAAAGTGAGAGAAAACCACCTTGAAACTTAAGTGGCATCCTCAAAATATGCACAGACTAGTGTGGGATGGTGGCCCATTATGAATGTAGCTCCCTATTTTGCGCATGCAGATCTGCAGGTTTTGCATGTAGAGTGGCTGTGCGTTCATGTAATTCACCAGTTCAGATCCACAGGATTTATGTGTCACGTGCCCATGTTTAAAATGGTTTAATCTGTAAAAGAGCTTAAACAATAATTTTGTAAGTATTAGACATTAATGATACTGCTATTATACTGGAAATTGAAATTGGGTTCAGCTGAGCTTGGCTCAGGTCATTCAGGCTAGAGTTGCCATAGTCTATTAAGATTTCATTCTCTTTTCATACCACTGACAAAAGGCTTCTAGCTAATTTCAGAAATGCCAGATTAATATCAAGGAATGGTAAGAATTTTGGTGATTCAGAGAAACATTAAAATAGCTGCCTGGAGAGTAGAGGGTATCCACATTTGGCATAAATAATACTGCCTCACTCTAGCAGTTCTGAGCCTCCGCAAATAGCTTGTTACTGAGTAATATGTTAGAAAGTGGCTATAATGAACTTCACTAAGATCAATAATCAAGATACTTTTACTAAGAAGCTGAACTAACCTTATAAAAGAAGACTTACCGTAATATTTATTGCGTTTTTACTCCAAATTCTTTCTTCCAGGAGTTATGCAGTTTGTATAACAAAAGGTTGATGCCGTACATTGATTTTATGACAGGACAAATATAGCTAAATGTTACATGCTGAATAGTGAAGAAACAATAATCAGGGCTTTGCCTTTTTTTCTCTTATTGTTTCCTCAATATGCCGGACAATTCCTGTAGTTAAGCTAAAAGTAACTACTTTCCACATAGAAATCTAAAGTGTGGCTAAGTTCAGTCTATTGAAAATACATTTGCTAATTTTGTTTTTCATACGTGATATACTGAATATAATTTTCAAGTTGGAGCATTATATCATTTTGCAAGCCTTAGTCGTACTTGATTTTGTACAAGAATGTACTGGAACTGAAAGTTTTATGCATTGTAAATTCCACTATTTTAAAATTGGTCAAAACTGAGCAGAAGGTAAATTTCTCACTGTAGCTATCTGATATCTCGAGAACCTTTGAGAAAAAAATGATCTCTATCATCCTTTGGTCTATTTTACAGCTAATACTCAGTTACAGAATTAGCTTAAATCACGACAACATGACAATAAGAGCTTTTCGAAAGCCTGTTTCTGCAAATCACTTAAATTATCCTGTTCAGGAAAAACAAGTCTGGATTCATTATAGGTTGTTACATACATGTTTTATTCTATTATAACCCCCATTGTTTGGTTCCACCAACAAGTGATTCAGATAACCTTTTATCCTATGGCTTTCTGGGGTCTGCCCTGTGATAAGTAGCACAAGTGGAATGGGCATGGGCAACTTGAGGCATTGCTTGCATTTTTGGAGTCAGTTTTGGATTTGTATGCCTGTAAACTTGTGTGGGTACATGAAAGGTCAGTCAAACTTAAAGCAGAAGTAATACAGATAAAATGCACTTTCAAGATTAGCCTCTTCCATCCAGTGCTCATGCCATTGCTTGATGTTTCTTGGTCAATAACTTTGTTCTTCCCTTAGTACGTCTGTTTTGTTTTTTTTTTTACCTTCCATTTACATGGTTAGGTTATGCTCAATTAATGAGTTTTTTGAAAGCCTTTGGATGATAGGATTAAAAATACAACATGGTTCTCAAACTCTAAATAAATAATGGTTTCAACAATTGAAATAACTTGTGCTTTGACTTGTACTGCTCTGTATTACAGATTTTTTTTTCTTCTCCCCTTTTCACACAGAGTATGATTTCTTCCATTGTGAACAGCACTTACTATGCAAATGTCTCAGCAGCAAAATGTCAGGAATTTGGAAGGTGGTATAAACATTTCAAGAAGGCAAAAGATATGATGGGTAAGCAAAAGAAATAATTTTTGCCGCAATGGTGGATACGTACCATTATGTGTCACATTGAGGTCTGTCACAGTCATATATATAAGAAGCCAGGTTCCTTCATGATAAGTTAGGATGCTTTTGATGAGTAGATGTAGAATGTACACATATAGTGAAAGAATTCATTTAAATAAATATTTGCTATTGAAACAGCTAAACTTGACTTGGGTTGCCAGAGATGTAAAGCTGTCATTCTGTAAATCTAGACATCTTCTACCACCCAGAATAATAGTTTAAAAACCTGTTCCTGGAAATGTGACGGACTGATTTTCTTAATGTACTTATTTTTTTTTCTTGCTCCGGCTAAAGTACATTTAAAGAAACAGGCTTCTGTAACTATTACTGCCTTCCAACACAAATGCTATAATTTTAGAAATTCACATCTTTCTCTAACTTTGGGACCCGATTTCAATTCATTTTAAGCAAGTAGTTGTTGTGACAATTGTTTGCTTATTGTAGTAAACGTAAGTAAATTACTGGAGAGAAAAAAATCCATCAGTGGGACATATTAATTCTGTAATACCTTTTATCTTTCTGTATTTTCCCATTTTTAGAACTATTTCTTAAGCCTGTTAACATGATTTTGAACACTTTGCATCATAAAATTTCTCGATAGTTTTCAACAGAATAAAGAAAAGAGACCTCAATTTGGATTGATTTTTGAGCTTGACTTGGCTTTCAGTATTAGAAGCAAAATCATTCATCTACCAAAAGGGGTTCCTTGCCTCTTGTAGCTTAAAGCTGTAATGAAGACAATGCATCACTTTTGTGATAATTGTTTGAATTACTGTTCCAAGTGAATGGCCCACTTGGGTTGATCTCCATTTTCCACTAGTGAAAAAAAGGCAGCTTCTTTCTGTTATCTACTTTGTACCTTCTGTGCAACACCGAACCCTTGTTCGGGGACCTCAAGAGTCGGTGGTAAGACTTCACTTGATTTCTGGTGGTCTGTGTGCGAAGCAGCTGAGCACCTCCATGGGAGGGTGACCTTTCTGCAGCAGGCTTTCCCACCTCCATGCTGGCAATGCTCCTGCATTGCGCAACTCTTCAGAGTTTTCCTTACCTGACCTGCCAGGACTGGTCCATCACCCATTCATTGGGGGACAGTGAAGTCAGTGCATTAGAAACACATATAGGGGTGTGTTTTCCTCCGTAACCTAATGCTGGGGCGAGAGGCAGCATTGCCCCCAAAGCCATATGGATGAGGAGCAGCTGATGCTCTAATGAGGGACTGATCCACGCTATGTACACCAAACCTCTCTGCAGAACAACTAGATTGATTTTCATTTGTTAGATTTCTACCCATGATAGGCCAGAGGGGGAACCAAGGCTGTGGTGGGAATCCAGATGCTGATTTCTTCTGTCGGCTCTTATCCCTGTGGACAAAAGGGTGGTCTTGTACTGAATAACTGTTAGTGAAGATCATAATTACTGTTGAAAAGCTCAGACACTGCCGCTTTTTTTAAAAAATATGTTTTACTATAAGAAAAAAAATCACTCTTAACACTTTTGTGAAGATACTGGCATTTTGGTGTGTAAATACAGCACACTTTCTTAAGGCTATTTGCAGACCAGCATTGCCAAAGCTCCGGAACTGAGATGGCTCAAAATTAAAAACTGCCATACACTGATAGAAAGGCAAGTTCTTTACATCAGCCTGGAGTCATTTATATTGTCTTATCAAGCACAAGAGGGATTCTGTAAGAACTCTTGTAGTTAAAAAAACTGTGTTGTTAATTAAAAAGGAGGGTGTGTCAAGGCAGATGAGTTAATACAAGAAAAAAATTCAACCATGTTGCAAGTCACTGAAAAAACTCATGCATACATGGTTGCAAGATAAAGCAGCCCATCTGTGTAATTTACATAAATTATACTAGTTCCTAGCAGTCCCATACAATTGATGCAGCATCTAGAAATTAGCAGAGCATGGAAAGGTCCACACCCCCACCCTGCTTGTTACAGATTTCCAGTGGTTGGGAGCTGCAGATGTCATGGTGGGGGTCACCAAAGGAAGAACAAAACCAGTCACCAAGGGCTTCTTTCTCTCTAGTCAGGGTGTGCTTTCCTGCAACAATCCGCCTACTCTTTGCACAGATGCACTGACCATTTCACCTGCATCTTCTGCAGCACACAGAGTGGTTTCCTGTGTCTGATCTTTGCCTCCTCTCTAGTTGCTTATTGCCATGTCCAAAGTCCCTTGCATCTGTCGCTATGGGGATGTGCTCTGCAGCCACACATTTGTGGTTTAGTTTCTTTGTGCCTTTACAAAACTCTCAGGAAGTTACTCTTTTGCCTTATGTGGTTTCTAGCACATAAAGCAAAGGAGTGGTTTTGAGTTTGATGTTCTGCTGCTTCCTCCAAGGTCCCAGTGATGATGATGACCAGTTTGTTTGGTTTTTTGTTTGGTTGGTTGTTTTGTTTTTTGGTTGGTTTGTTTATTTTTTTTAATACTCACTATACCATTATTTGTAGATGAATTTTGAAGGCAAATAGCTGCAACAGTGGTGTTGTGTGCCTGCTAATCTATGCAGGAGAGTACACGAAGCATGAACCTGAGTGTGCCATTTTACGTTTATTTTTATTAGCAGGAAGAGCATGAAGTTTGTGATTTTCAGTCTTATGCTGGCTTTTTCAATGTTTTTCTTCCACTGCAGTTGAGATGGATAGCCTTTCTGAACTATCCCAGCAAGGTGCCAACCATGTCAACTTTGGTCAGCAGCCGGTCCCAGGGAACACAGCCGAACAGCCTCCATCCCCTGTTCAGCTTTCTCATGGTAGCCAACCGTCAGTTCGGACCCCACTTCCAAACCTGCACCCTGGACTTGTATCTACTCCCATTAGCCCTCAGCTGGTAAATCAGCAGCTGGTAATGGCCCAGTTGCTGAATCAGCAGTATGCAGTGAACAGACTTCTAGCCCAGCAGTCCTTAAACCAACAGTACTTGAACCACCCTCCTCCTGTCAGTAGATCCATGAATAAACCGTTGGAGCAGCAGGTCTCAACAAACACAGAGGTGTCTTCCGAAATCTACCAGTGGGTCCGTGACGAACTGAAACGAGCAGGAATCTCACAGGCAGTATTTGCACGTGTGGCTTTTAACCGAACTCAGGTCAGTCTTTTTTCTCTTTCTTTTTTTTTTTTTTTTAAATCTAAGAGTTCCTTCTTTCTCTCTCTGTTTAGTAATTATCATCATTTAAGTCTCTCCTCATTTCCGCCTTGTCACTTAGCTCCTGTGAGGGAGCCACACTTCCTTGCAGGACCAGTGTCTGTGTTGGTACAGTACAGAAATCTTCAGTGGCTGGTTGTGGAAATACTTGCTGTTCTTGTAGACATCTTGGTTCCTCTCCAGTTGTGATGGTTTACGAATAGCTGAATCTTCCCTGGAAAGGAAATGAACAGCTCTATGCAGGAGCCATTCACAAAGTCACCCAACAGATTGCCTTTTGTGTTGCAAAGGTATACTGACCACATTCGTGCACTGAGCAGTCTGTCTTCTTTTACAGGTATACTGGAGATGGTGTTTTATTCCTGTTTTCATTTATTTTTATTTTAGTGAAAGTTCTAATAACATCTTTTCAGGCTTCTGAAAGATTAAAAATTAAAAGCTTTATTTTTAGATCATCTACTCTACATGTTTTTTTGTACTTTGTTGCAAAAACAGGAGTTGCTGAGATTGCTGATGTCCACGTCAGAACATATACTTCAGCTCTTCAATGCAGAAAAAGCTAGCTAGCCCTAGCAAAGCTGATAAGTAACACTAAAATGTGTTATTTTTTACACCTGTTTTAGAAGCTAACCCTGTTATAATTTATTCTGCTCTATGAATTTAACTTAATGCCATGTTGCATGGAATTTAATCAAGCAGAAATTATGGAAGAAATGTCAGTATATCCAATACAAATAATAAAATTTTAAAATTTAGAAGTCTGTTAGAAAATAAAATATGATATTTTTTGTACAGAAAATGTTCTAAAAAAAAAGATGTAGGTAAATTTGCTTTGGATTCCACGTTTTTAAACCTAAGGAGCACATGTTTGTCCATTATAGAATATAGTAAAAAAAAATCATAATTTGGGCTTCTCTTGAAGTGTTGGTGTGTCTTCCTGCATAACTCGGATAATAAAAATTCCATTTCAAGTGCACTGGTACCAGGTTTGAATCAGCGTGTCATTTGTAAGTGTTTTGAATTATTATTGCCTTAAAAATTTTTACATCCTCCTTTAGCTAAGAGAAAGTAGAGTCATTGTGTGAATTCTCTGTAGAGCTCTGTGTGTATATGTCTTTCGGTTTAGCAGCAGAGGAGGTTTTCAAGATCTGGGTCTCTCTTACAGAATTGCATGGGATACATGAACTCATACGAGGATTACTTGTGTAAGTTAGGTCCAGGCAATTTTAGTTATTATTTTTACAAAAAAAAAAATGACACAGAATTTTGTTTAATAGAGTGTTTAATATTTTAGCTATTGACAATACAAAGTATTGAATTAGTAATAGTAGCTTCAAGTCACAATGGTTTGCAGCTGCCGTCTTACTTGGACAAAAAGTCAAGCAAATAATTCAGAAAATAGTTTATTAAATATTTACTTATTTCTCATACTTGCCTAAAAGCATCTTGTTTTCCCCCAACTTTCTTCCCCCTCCAGAGTATAATTTGTTCTTTTCTTGTCAGCTAGCTTTTCATACAGCTTTTGATCTAGCGTTTGTGCTTGAGCACAGTATTTGTTACCTGAATAAAAGGATGATTGGTTCTGACTGGACGTCGAATTTATATGGCTCAGTATAAGAAGACGCTCTTGAAATGTGATAAGTGCAAATGTAGAACCAGATTTCTAATGCAAATACTGATTCCTGATTATTTTTTTTATTTTTTTCTTTTATTTCTTTTCATTATTAAATATCATTGAAGCCTTTCCCAGATGTTGAGGTTAGCCAGCTTGGTAAAATGTGTTCAAAGTCACCCAAAACTGCATGGAAGCCTCAGAATGAACATTGAAAACAAAGCCCGTGAGGAGACGTGAAATAGATATGTAACATATTTGGGCAATTTTCTATCAAATCTACTCAGCAAAGTGCAGAGTAGTATCTCTATGTCCTACAAATTGTGTTAGTTAATCAAATTAATATTTGCAGATAGCTATTTAAGTTTTTATTATGAATTGTGGCAAATGTATGGAACAGAAAAAATACTCGGAGCCTAGACAGTATTAGCCTCATTGTTGCCAAGAAATATCTCTGTATACTTTTCATATGAAGTGAAAACCCACTGAAATCCAGAGTAGTTTGTTGTAGGCACATTTCACCTTTGCAAAACTGAAAATTGTTCATTTTACCAACAGTAACAGCTAATGTCTAAGCATAAACCCAAGTAGAGATACCTGTGATTCTTACATGAAACTATGTACACTTGTTCTGCTTGCTGTACTTATGAATTCACCAGATTCAAGGATACATCACATTTAATTAAAATTAGGGCAGCACTTTGATAGCTGATGCTATTTAGACATTATTTTCTAATATTGATGTAATATCCTTTGTCTTTTTTCTTTTTCCTTTTTGGCTAGAGCCAGTGAAAGTGCTTGTTTAAATTCATCTACTGTTTTCTGAGATGAAAAGCTAACTCAGGCTTACTACTGACATTTTTGAAACTGTCATAAGCATATTTGAGCTGCATTCAGGGATATTGTTACCATATCATGCCATCAGTTTCTAAAGGTAGAAGATCTCATTGAAATTGGTTAGGAGTGCTGCACAAAAAAACTGATGTTGAGATATGGTGTTGAATGAGGGGGGAGATCTGCTTTCAGTGTAAAAGTTAAGGAAGGAAGTAAATGATAAAGTCAGAGTCGTTTAGCTTTATGTAAAAATGGACTTTGATGGAATCAACTGACCATGTTGGCACCTCTTGTTTTAAGACTTGTGCTCTACAATATGAATACAGAATTTGGTGGTGGTTTTATATGGGAAGGGGTGGGTTCTACAAGCTCAGTGTGGAAGTTCAGCACTTGGCTGTGATTTTCAAGAATTTTTGATTTGGAAGCAAAAATGTTGACTAGAAATATTTGTACCTCTTCCCAGCTCAAATGAAGGAATTTGGTAAAATTATGTCTGAAAAAATAGGATGTCTTTTTGGGGAATTTATGTTTTTTGGGGGGGTTGTTTTTTGTTTTGTGGTTTTTGGTTATCCTTATTATCTACTTGGATGACATCCCTCCTACCCTTAATTTCAAAATCATAATTTCAAAACTGTGTAGTTCTCAGGGAGGGCCTTGCAAAGTTTATAATCAGAGAAACCCAGATAGCTATGACTTGAATGAAAACTAGCGTCTACACAGGCACAATAGAACAGTTGTAGAAGCAGAAGCAGATTTGGATGATGGAGCACCTCTCCCCATAAGAAATTTTACAGTGGACATTCTAAGAAGGCTTCAGAGTGCAGATAGGTCTGAAGTTTTGTCCTTCAGCAGCTGCGATTCCAGCTCACTGACTGCAGAGAAACTCACTGTATCCTCTTATCCCTCTTTGTAGTGCACCGTGGAAAGTCTGTTGAGTCAGGATTTGTGCTGGCAGGTCTGAGTTTCACCTCAAGCGTGGCTACCAGTTGTGGCTCACCAAATGCGTCTGTTGGTCTCTCTGTTAGCTAGGGTAATTTTGGTAAATTGATCCTATTGTGTTTCAGTTGCTGCTTGACTGAATACGCAGTATTTTTTCCAGCTGATGTCAGCGCAGACACCTCTGCTCTTTTAAAAGAGTATTTTCCTGCACTTTGCTGGCCAGAAAATGGCATTTGTGATCCATTCACTGGTCCAGGTGGCACCAAGTAGCCACAGGGGTGATGATGCTGATGCATCAGGGCAGCCCCCAAAGTGCAGTGCCCCACACCAGCCTTTGCCACAGCCTCTCGTCAGCAGAGAGGCTCAGCCTGCTGCTGCAGATTTGCAGTCAAACTGGAAGGTTCTCTACTCTGTTCTTTTTGTGAGAGCTGGAGTGGAGCATAGGCTGACCCACCTTCGGAGCCCTAAACAAATAAACAGACTCCTTTACATTTCTGTTGTGTGTTTGTAAGTGTAAACATGAGTCAGGAAATGGAAAGCTTGAGTTCCCACAAGCAAGGCTGATATTTGACTTGAAGGTGTAGCTTATCCCTGATGCATGGCAGGCTGACATGTATGTACTGTGTGAGCAAGGAATTGTGTTAGTCATGGTTGTGGTTGGAACTGTAACTCAGGGCTGCCTCTATCTGTGTGCACTTTCAACCATAACATTTGCTGCATGAACCCAGGCGCTGCTGTATGGAGGTGATCTCTTGGCTCCATCTTTGCAAAAGGAGAGGGAGTGCTTTTTGCTACTTTTGCTACTCCTGGCTATTGTGATTTTTCTTCTTCCCACCAGTAACAGCTTTTAATCTCAAGGGTTTTGAGTACTATCTGTTTCTGCCAGATACCTTCTCTCTCACCCTCTTTTCTGCTTCACCCCCATGCTTGTTTAAAGTATTAGCTGCTGGGATATGTTGCCTTTCATTCATATATAATGCCTTTTCACGTATGTGAAAACTTCTGTGTGTTTAGGACTGTGCTAATACTGATTCTGGGCAATTGCTATTTCGAGGGAGAGTGCTTGGATGCAATAAATGGCTCTGTGTAATTTTAAAACAAATCCAAGTTTACACAAACCACCTTTTCAGGCACTTTTTTTTTTCCCCTTCCACTTTGGCACACTTTATTTTCCAGTAAAATGAAAAATGAAGATGGATTATTCAAAATTGATAACAGTAATGGACCATCATGTAATGTTTTATTGAATTTGAGTTCTGCAAATTATGTGGTAGAGGGAAATTTGCCTGCTTAAGTATAACAGAAATTGCCACTGTATTCATATAATTCTTCGTAGTGTAATTTAAGAAAAAGCACACTATCCATATCACTATTGAATAAAAGGTAAAAAGGTGCTATTACACTATCATGACAGCTCTCCTCTTACTACTAAGCGACATAGATAAATGTGTCTGCTTATAACTTACTTGGCAGTGATCCAGGCTTATGGGTGGAGCTTGTGAATAATCTTCCACCTGGACATGGGGTGCGAACACCCTGCAGAGGAAAGGAATAGCGTTCAGGGATGTTCCGAGTGTTTTGGGCTAATGTCTTCTGGGAGCTTTGAAGTTCTATCAGGCTGATAAAATCTATTTGAATCAGTGATCACATTCAAAGAGAGGACAAACTGGGGGCCAAACAGGCAGTGGTTTTGTTCATGTTGTCAGACACTTTCATTTATCTCCATTTTTAAAGAATTCATAATTAGCTTTTGAAAGCCCTGATAATTTTTATTGAACATTTTTGTGGAATTTGTAATGGATTATACTTGTGGTGACACGTAAACTTTCTTTTCTTTCAATGGGAAACATTTTAAGAAAATGAACTTCCAGTGAGCAAATAATACATTGGAGGAACAGTGAGGACCCTGAGCTTAACAGTGTTGATGATCTCTCTGCAAAACAGCATTTAGGTTTTGTTCAACCTGAGATACAATATCAGGAGATCACACCAAGACTTGTATTTTGGCAAACCAGTTCAAACCTGGTAAAATGAACAGTAAGTCTCTGCATGTCAGCTTGGGGCAGGATGTGAGAGATGATGTTTTCTTTCTAGGGTTTTCCTATTTTACACCTTGTCTGACAATCTTTAGCTGAAGTTTTGTTCTCAGAAAATTGAAGAAGTAGCAAGGAAGCAGTATCTGAAGCAGGCAAACTGTATTTTAAGACTTTGCCTACGACTGGTACTAAACCTTATGTTTCATATTATTTCCTCACATATTCTGACCTTTAGGTTCAAAGGTCCTAGAAGCAAACACCTTCTCCTTGCCTTCCCCCTGCTCTCTCATCTCCCCTGCTCTCTCTGCATCTGTGTTGTCTCCTCTGCTCCCAGCTCATGTAGAGAGCCATGACAGTGATGGGGGAAGGAGAGGGGGTTGAATGCTTCATGGCATTTCTAATTACCAAGAAGTGTCTTGCAGCAATGGTTACACTGACAAATACAGGAAAAAAAAACTTATTTTCTTTGTTTGCTTGTTTCATGTATAGTTATACAAGAAAAACAGCCTTTTCTACTCTTTTTTTATTAGCTGCCCACTATGTGGGTAGGACTTACACAAACAAATATTTTCTATTATGGGCTGAAGTATTTTTCAAGGATGTTTGCTGTGGCTGCTGCTGGGCTGGCTGGCTGTTAGTAAGGAGCCTCCTCTCCTCCCAGTCCACTTGAGTTTAGTTTCTCTTTCTTCTTTTTAGTCCTGGTTGTTTTCAGCACAGAAGCAGTCAAAAATCAAATGTGTTTACAACGACCTGAAAGGAGGTTGTAGCAAGGTGGGTGTCAGTCTCCTCCCAAGGTACAAACAATAGGAGAAGGGGAAATGGCCTCAAGTTGCACCAGGGAAGGTTTAGATTGACTAGTAGGACAAAATTCTTCACGAAAGGGCTGTCAAGCATTGGAACTCACTGCCCAGGGAAGTGGTTGGGCCACCATCTCTGGAGGTATTTAAAAGGTGTGTAAATGTGGCACTGAGAGACATGGTTTAGTGGTGGACTTAGCAGTTCTTGGTTAATGGTTGGACTTGATGATCTTAAAGGTCTTTTCCAGCCTGAACTCTTTTGAACATCCTATGCTCTGCAGCCAGCTTTGCCTCTCTTGGAGGGTGAGTCGTGTAACCCTTACAACTGGCAAGCAGCAGTAACTGTATTCGAGTACTTAGCAGCAGCAAAACAAATTGCAGACAAGAATTTAATTTCCATATTTGCTAGCAAGCATATTTATTATTAGACTAATTATTAAGAAAAAATTTAGAACTTATCCTCCACCCAAATGCCACTTTTGTCTGTAATTCATTTTTTTGCCTTCTAAGTCTTTTTCTGGACACCAGAAAAGAGGAGAGAGGAAGAATAGTCCCAAATGGCCAGGCCTGGCCTGTTCCAGTGCTGAGAACTAAGATGAAATGATTGTGTAGGAAACCTGGTGTGATCTGTACAAGCTACTGGTGGCATGCTGTTTCCTGCAGCCTGCCCATCTCTGACTTTGCTGTACAGGTGCTCTGCGTGCTGCTTTTCTGTCATTCCCCAGTGCTTGTTTTTATCTATCCTTGCTGGACTTTGAAAGCAGTCAAAGGACAACAGTGGATTTAGGAAATTAGGAATAGAATTAGGAAATGGGACCTGCATGGCAGGTGTTCAGATATATAGCCCAGGCAATGAGGTGGATGAGAATTAGAGTTGGTATGGGGAAAAGAGGTGAAAGATGACGGAGCATTCAACAGCGAGTTTCCTAACTTCTTGTTAAATTCCACTGTACAACTCCCCGAAGAAAATATTGACTTGTAAAAGCACATGGACCTGTGTCAGTTAAGCAGTACTTTAGAAACGTTTCGAGTTTATCATCTCAGATTAGTTGTGAAATATCACTTCCTTTCAAAGAGCTGTTTAAGTTGCTAGAAATGTACAAAGCCATTTTTTTTTTAGGTTGGCTATACATTTTGTCTGGGAAGCCTGAGAATACCCCAGTGTCATGCCTCTGGACTATCTGTATTTCACTTATTCTTAATGTCTTGTGATTGTCTGTCGACTGTGAAAGATTTCATGGCAAGTTAAGCCAGTAAAAAGAAGGAGACCTATTAGGCAGATTCAATTTATGTTGTATGTAAAACAGATGCTTAATAAAATTAAGGGTACAATTGAGGCTCTCTTCTCGCTACCTAAAATGCCATTAATATATTCCTCTGTGGAGTGAATAGTGTATTTGCTGCTCTCATTCTCAGCCCGGTGGAAAGGAAAAAGGGGACAGATAAGCAGTGGCTTTGGAGAGGGCAGTTTTACAGGCACTCACCTAGGCTAACTCTCTAGTGTATTTTTTCTTCCCTCCCTACAGGGCTTGCTCTCAGAAATCCTCCGAAAGGAAGAAGATCCCAAGACTGCCTCGCAGTCCTTGCTGGTAAACCTTCGGGCTATGCAGAACTTCTTGCAGCTGCCAGAAGCTGAACGAGATCGAATTTACCAGGACGAAAGGGAAAGGAGCTTGAATGCAGCCTCCGCTATGGGCCCTGCGCCTCTCATAAGCACACCACCTAGCCGGCCTCCACAAGTAAACCATTCTCTCTGTCCCTGAGATTTGCTCTTTGTGTTTTCTGCTGTCCTGCTGGGTGATACCTTTCTTAAAAAGAAGAAAGTCTTTACTACTGGTGTTTTTTTAACACTTGTAGAATCATTATTTGCAGTCCATATCACAAATTAAATTTAAGAAGTATAATGGGCCATAGCAGCAGTTTATTGCTGCCTATTTTCTAGTTTTAAGATAAATTCTATCCATTATGGCCCCTACAGAATTTTTTGTTCGTTTTATTTAATTATTTAAGATTCTGGCTTTTAGCTGTCTTTTTTTATCTGTAATTCTCAGGTGTCGTTTTTAACGTTAGAGGTTCAAATAGCAGTGTTGAAGTATTTGGACCACTAAATTGAGTTGGATTGAAAGCAGAAGTATGAGTACATCATATTGTCTAAAAAATTATCTTCCAGAAAATGAACAGGTAAAACTAAAGGGATGGAGAAAGAAGACTCCATCCCAAAATGCTGGGCACACTTTTACCAGGTTGACCTACTGACAACTGGGTAACATAACAGACTTGCTATATCCATCACTCTTGAAAGATATGGATATGTTTTTTAAAGCTTCATTTAGTACTTGTTCAAATGAAACTCCTATTGATTTCTGTAAAATGTAGTGGGGCTATTGGTTTAGTTATCTCACAGTGATAAAGTTTAGTCTAGTGGTATCCAGAAATTCAGTGGTTTAGTCCTTGTGTCTATCAAGGAAACTCTAATGGTGATTTTAGGGTACATGACAAATGCGGGTGTGAGCTGCAGCAATGCATAGGATTTCTACAAAGAAATAACACGGTTGTGAATGAACACTCCAGAACCCTGTCTTTTCAGAAATACTTTGCATTGATGTGGCTCAAGGTTGTACCTGTGCAAGAAGAAAGCAAACTGATCTGCATATGTGTGGTGTATAAGTAGTCTGGATTTGCTATACAGAGCAAGGCTTTGGGGTTGTGGGAGTTTTGTGGGGAGTTTTGTGATTTTTGAGTACATAAACAGCAGTTTTTTACTAACCAAGCTTAGGCTTGTGCCTAAGACTCTCTGCCATATTCATTCTCAATGCTATAAATTCCTCAAGATTATTTTTCTAATTTTCCTGCAGCTAATGGATACTAAGGACCATGCTAAAGTAATGAGTAACAGAACTGTGGGAAAACGAGGACAGATCACTTTGACCTGTACTTTTCACAAGAAGAGAAAAAATTCTTAGCAGAAAGAACAGACTGTCTAAAATTAATGGTCCGGTTTTGTTATCATTAACTAAGTTTAGTCTGTGAAATATGCTGTAGATACTCTTCAAGATAAAGGATGAGAATCTATTTACATAGTAATGCTTTAGTGGAAAATAGTTAAATATAGATAACTGTGTTTAAAATAACATTGGAGTTTGTTTTAATATCTGTACCTGCTCCCACAGCCCAGGTAATTCAGAGCAAAGGCTAACCCTCCTTCTTAACTTATCTCTTTCTGCCAAGGTAATGTCTCACTCTGTCTCAAGTGGTCTTGGGCAATTTCACAGCTAAAGAACAGAGTTAATTACAGGACCTTCCAGAAGGATGTCAAGTCAGAGGTAGTCCTTGTATTGGTTTTAATTCACACTAAGCTGAATAAATCCCTGGCAGTCAGAAAGAAAGTGAGACTTAGGGGCTTTCTTAACTGACAAAACATACTGTAAGTCCAAATTTAGAGGTTGGAGGGGGGATCTGTCTGTCTCTGCTGTGCTCTTGTTCATAATTACATTTCGTATTTTTTAGTAGCAGTCAGGAGTATAGTTAACCTAATTGTGACAGTTCAAAGTGGAGACAGCATGCAGTTTTGATCCCTTTCAAAAGGAAAGCAAGAAAATTTTATAGACTAATACTTGATATCTACAGAACAAAAAAGTCATCTTTCTAGTTGTCATATTGTTCTCAGTCATTCTGCAAGACGTGTACTTTACCTAGTGGATGGATGGAGGATGTAGAAAACTCTGAGTTGCGATTCTGTGCTACTGTTTTACATGTTGCCAGAATTACTCACTTACAAACATGTGAAGTGCATGCCACCTGCTACTGAATGTTCAGAGCTCTGAGTTTGAAAATTGAAATATCCATGTTGGTAACATAAGTACACTTAATGCTAGAAATAATAGTTTAATTGTTCTAGTTTTTGCACTGGCAAGTATAACTACAAATCGTAGCAGAAATAAATTGTAGTTAGGATACTGCAAAATTATTAATGCAAACTACTGCTCTGATATCCCCCCCTCAAAGTCCACAGTTTATTTAATATTTGATACTAAGGAAATAAATCTACTAACATCCTTACTATTTATTAGAAGCAATTATTTAAAGTTCTCTATACAGGAATGCAGTATAAGATTTTTCTAGCTTAGCTGTCAGCTTCCTGGATGACTATTGAAAGGCACAATAGACCGTTTATCCTGACAACACAATTTACGCAAGAGCCAACATATTTAATATTAAATCTTTAGACCAGTGTAACATTTGAGACAATTAAACTATGAAACCATGAAAAATGGGAGCTAATATGCCACACATGAAAGTTTATTTTGCAATTGCAAGTTATCAGTTTCGGAAGGATGTGAAAATAAACATCCTGAAAAGGATCTATTTTGCATTTTTGTGTTGCCAACTGGTAGCCAGACAGTAGAGCAGACTTAACCGTTTAGCAGCTGGGCTTGTTCTGTGTGAATTTTGCATACTGTTGCATCCAGAAACAGAAAGCGTGACCCTGGAGGTCTGATAGGATAGTAGGAACTCACAAGCAGAAACCCTGGTGCCTGAGTTAGAAGGAACTGTGTTGAATTATCTCATTTTTACAGCATTCTTACTAGTTGCTACTTGAGCTAATGTATCTGGATTGTTTCCAATTCTTTTTTGAAATCCTTTAAGAAGCTCTTTGTCCCCCTCACTTCTCACTTTCTCTCTGACTTAAACAAAAAACGGAACTCTTACTTTTTTATTTTTTTTATTAAAATCATTAGCCTGTAATGCATGAGCTTTTGGGATACGTTATAGCTCCCTAAGCTGATCAAGTTGTAAAAGTCTGCTACTGTCTTCCATGCTGGTGGACTGAGCACAAGGAGTCAGCATACACAAGGATTTTCCCTTGGACATTGTTCATCTTGCTACCTCCTGGGGCAGAAGCCTGTCAGTCAGGCTCTTGGGCTCTGAAGTTTGCATATATTAGCACCTCCATCAGGTAGGTACTGCATCACTGAGGCAGTGTAACTTTTTTAGCCTAGAAAGAAGGAAAAAAAGCCCATATTCCCCAAAGTAAATTTATTCTGACTTTTGGGGACCATTATCACCCTCTGTAAATAGAGTTCATGTAATATCAAAGCAGAATATAATTTTAACAAGGTGATGTTTTAAGAAGTATAACAAATGTTGCATGAGTTATGGTTCTGGTTGCTCAATTAACAAAAAAACTTTGTTCCTGGCCTCCCACTGACTACAGGTAAATTGCAGTTCCCTCATGCTAAAGCAATTTTAGTTTGGGTCCCAGAGACAGGATGTCACTCTTGAAAGACTGGTCTAGAGGAGGACACTGCTTTTCTGGTGTTTGAAGACCAGTGAACCTCCATTGCAAGGAACTCTGGATAACACACGCTCCCGTGAATCTTAACAGTAGAGCCCCGAGTTCAGATATATGCACACACCATGTATTATCACCAGCAAAATTGTTATTCGAGAATTTGGTTGATATCTTTGTGCCAAGTTGCATTTTAATGGAAGTAAAAATGCACAAAATAATAAATGCAACCCTCTCACCACCACCCCTCGAAAGCCACCATGGAGGAGAGTTAATGGAAACCCTGACGCTTAACTATAACTGCACTTCCAGGCGCCACTGTAATAATGGGGTAGTAAACCTTGTCCTGATGAAAGCTGTTCTGAAAGCAATAGCATTTATTGTACCTCCTGTGCTATTTGCAGAGCAGAACTGAAAAGTAGTTTGTTTTGCCTGGAATGAACTACTTTATGAATTTTAATGTACGATGTAATATTAAAAGCTAAACCAGGATTAAAGAAGATTTTTGTTCCCAAGCTAAAACAGTGCTTATGTGAACGTGTTATAAGAGATTTTTTTGTTTCACTTCTGATGGGGAAGACACGAGCTTCCATATTTGTGAAAACCTCTTCAGATTGGCTATCCCTTCTATAAAAACCCTGTCCTTTGTTTGGGAAAATTGAATTAATCCAGAACTTCTTGCTATTGTAATCAGTCTTATTTGGTGAGTAGATGTATCTGGGCAGGCCAGGAGGGGATGGATGTATTTGGGTTGGTTTTTTATCCCAAGTATTTTTAGAAGACTGAATTGATCGGTGACAGGAAGATGGCCAAATGATTTTCTGATTCTTGGTGTGTTACATTTGTAAAATATAGCTCCCTTGTTCAGTTAGTGTTTGCAAAATCTAGTTAAAAAAAAATTAGCTGATCTATGGTTTCTTTCCTAAGCAGAAAATGTGGCTATAAGTGTGGGTGGTGTGCTTAAGTGTGGATAAGATGGGAGATTATGTTTTGTTTTGTTTTTCTCTCCAAAATGAATACTTTTTCCACCTCCTCTCCCAAGTCCTGAAGTTGCATCATTGAGGGCTTTTTTGTTTTCTGTTCGGGTTTTTTTGAGGAGGAGGGTGTTTTTTCAACCCAGCTTCAAGCGGCCTCTGTCTTGAACTCCATTCTAAATTCAACACAACAGCCTAGATGCTTGCTATGTATAAATTATGAAACAATTTTATGTATGGATATTCTCCAAGAGGTTAATTAGCATTATTGCATGGAATTCATCAGACCAGAGCAAACTGATGGTCCATCCAGTCCAGCCAGAGTCTACACCTGATCTTTGAAGAGAAATTAGAAAGAGGCAGGGGAAGAATTTTTATACTTGGCCAATGATGTAAATTTAGGGGGGGTGAGGGGATGGCTGTGAACAACTCTTAATAATTCCCGAACAGATCATTTTATAACTTTTAAGACTTCTATTCTCTTCAAGTTTCTGAGTCTAATATGGCTTTTTGATGCAGATGCCCCAACCCTGGAATTGTTCAAAGACAGGCTGGATGGAGCTTTGAGCAGCCTGGTATAGTGGAAGGTGTCCCTGCCAATGGCAGCAGGGATTGGGACTAGATGATCTTTAAAAGTCTATTCCAGCCCAAACCATTCTATGATTCTGGATTAGTGGTTTCTGTTGTTCACTTCCTAATTCAATACCAGTTGAAGGCACCAGGAATTTATTTTAACTTCCGTGATACATTAGATGCTGTTGATTTTGTTGTACCTTTGTCAAAATAGATGATTTACCAACCAGAATGAGGATTTTAGTAATTACCCTGGATTAAATGCATATCTGTAGTAAATTGGGTATTGAAAAATGTAGACCAAGATGTACAGTTTAAATTATGTCTCCAACATGGTGTGCAAGTCTTGGTTTTGATTATCTGGGTGTCTGCACTCAGTTAAGTGGTCTGTGAACTACTGATACACACGAAGCTTGTCTTTTGAAGCTGAGTAGCAATCAAAAAGGCAGTGTGCTAACAGAAGAGACATCTTGATCAGGATCACAAGAGCAAATTGTTTCCTTCCCAAAAGATACCGTGGACTTGCGTGTTCTAACTGAATACCATCATCTTCTCATCTTCCCCTTAGGACCCTGAAAGATTAGTTATAAGTCAGAAATGTTTCTTTGGGGAGGAGTGAAATAACTTTGCCAAAATTTAAACATGAGGTCCAGGAAGGTGTGTTGACAAAACCATCTCATTTTCATTTTGTAGTTTATCCTAGCCTGATTTTTACAAGCCAGCAGAGAAGGCTGTCTCCAATTGTGTATTTATCACCAATGCTTGTCAGTTATCTTTTACTTTTAAGGTTATAAAATTGCCACTGATTTTGGAATTCCCAAATGATTTCACTGCATGGTATTCAGGAGCTGCACCTGCTCTTGTGGCCACATGCTGATTTGCGCAGTGTGAGGCAAGCTCAGCAGTAGGAAGAAGGGAGGTTCGTTTGCTGCTTCTCACACTGCTCACTACCAGGTGCCTCAAATGTTTCTGAGCAGGCATTGGCCCAGGCTTGGCCATCCTTTACCTGTAGCATTACCTGAAAATATCACACTGCATTAAGGAAACACCTCTCTCTCCAGGTCATGTCTGCAAGTACCAGTTTTTTTCAGGTGAAAGCAAATCACGACGTAAACTTTATGCCATATTCTGGGATTTCTCTCCGTTTTCTTTTTTATTTAGGACTCATGTTTTCAGATACCAGAAAATTGTTAATGCCCGCTAGAATGCGGCAGGTGGAGGTGTGTTTTGACGCCTTGTTTTTTGCTGAGGCACTGCCCCTTGCAGCTAATGGGCATGTGTTAGCACAGGTCCTTTTGAAACGCCTCATAGACAAATCAGGCTTGGCAAAAGTGGCATGCTTTCCCAGTTCCTGGGCTATATTATTTTATCTTGAAAGTACTACAGAGGACAGTTAACACAAATTGAGTGTGACATTTCTAGGAAAAGTGGGTTGATGATTTGCCTAAATACGTCTCTCACCTTTGACACTCATATTGTGAGACCTGTGACATATGAAAGCTCGTAAAGAGTTAGATTAGAAGATAAATTATCATGTTGTCATGATATCCCTTTGAACCTCAAAGGACTTTAGAGCACAGGAAGATGCTGACTTGCACTGGATTAAACTGATAGTGAAAGTGTGGGTTTAGGCACCTACTTAGGAGTAGGCTGAATCACCCTCTGGAAGTGCCAAGCTCTGTCCATTAAATTTCAAGGTAGCCTGAAGGACTAACTTAGGCTAGATGTGTAACTTCTGCATGGTTACACTAATGCAGCTCTCAAGAGCTTCAATATGAACCAGTAAATTTGAATTAAAATATAAAGGTTTGATTTTTGCATCATCACCTTGTGGGTTCGTGGCAGAAATCCAGTCTTTCCTTTTCTCTGGTCTGCTTTAGGATTAGTGGTCCATTAGGTCCACTAATCTTTGCCAAGCATTGCAAGAGTAGTTGCTAAGGAATGATATTATCCTTAACTATTGAGGATGTTGTAGGATAAGCTGAGTACCTGGTGATTTTTTGTACCTCCCAACTGATATTGCAGAAACTGCTCTGTAGCCCTGGTGGGATGATTCTTCATGTCGAAACATTTGCTTCAGTCATTTCTAGAGGCTGAAGGAAAGGATTTTCTTCTGCACATCATGTCACTACTGATGTATGTTTTGTTGTTTTCCTTAATGCTGCAGATGCAGCACAGATGTGGTAGCGTAATCATTCTGTCTTGTTTTCATGCTTTTTCTGTTTTTTTTTTTTTTAACCTGGACTGCAAGAAGAATAAATATTTGATGTATATAAGTGAAGTACAACTACAGTTAAGGTTTAAAAAGCCCTACCTTAATTTCCTGAATGAATGGCTAAAATATTCATTATTCTAAATTACTGCTTTCTTAAAAATGGTGTAAGAATTCAACTGGTAAGGTAATATTTTTTGAAGTTAAATCTAAAGCCACAACTTTTCTGCATTATCATGCATTTGAGTGTACTGGACATAAGGAATGAATCAAGTTACATCTGTCAGGGGTTTATTTCATTGGAGGTTCTTTTATGCTGCACTTAACAATTTTCACGTAACTTGCATGGAGTGCAGAAATCATGTGAGGATTCACCATTCCTTACAAGACTGTTTGACAGGTTTGCACCTGATTTGTTTTATGCTGTTGAAAGTCACAGTGGTCAGTTTATGCTAACTCATATTTCAGATGCGCTCACCTGTTAACAATATGCTGAATTTTCTTGTTTCCCAGTTGCCTGAACCATGAATAACTTATAATGTTAGATCTCTGAAAAGCTGAAAGAACGTCAGAGCAAGATTGAATAAAAGGAATAAAATGGAAAGGGGAGCTACTTGGGGAAGGAAAGAGAAGAAAATAACTTCTTCATAATGAAAAATATCTCATAAAACTTATTTTCTAGGTCAAAACTGCTACTATTGCCACAGAGAGGAATGGAAAGACAGAAAATAATTCCATGAACATTAATGCTTCCATTTACGATGAGATTCAGCAGGAAATGAAGAGAGCTAAGGTGTCTCAAGCACTGTTTGCAAAGGTTGCGGCAACCAAAAGCCAGGTAAAGTTTGTTCCCAGAGTGCACCGGCCTCCCTGTCTGTGCGATTATTTCCCCCATGCTGGTTTTGATCTGTTTGTATGTGAGTTACAACCAATTTCTGGGTTAGCACACCAGCCCTGTACCACAGTTTGGAGCTCCCTGTGAGTCCAAAGGTAACCTCTGGTTACCCTTGACCAGGCAGGTTAAAAAGCAGCTTTCCGAGATGCATCCCTCCCTCTTCACTACCTGCTAGATGCTTTCACTACATGCTCATGAGTCTTGCGTTTCTAAGAAAGCATCAGGTTCATCAGTTCTTAGCTAATGTGGACATGGCAGAATCTGTGGGCAAGTTCTGTGTGGTGCTACCAAATTCATCTTTAGGCTTTGGTGGTTTGCAGTTACATGGCACTGTTGAACTCTGGGGTTCTGTTTTTTTGTGGAAATACTTGGAATCACTGGTGAGGCTGTTCATGGGATGTGGAGCAGCACTTTCTATGTCAAAAAAACAAAAACCCCAGCAAACTACAGTTATACAGTTACATCTGAGAAAACATGAGTGATTTTTTGCGGAGTACGATGGCTGCTTGTTTACCTGCATGTGTGCATATATTGCATATTCAGTTTTAAGCCTTTGTTGTGTGGTTTCCTGTTCTGTTTTCTTCAAGTGAAGAATTTCTGTCAAGTTTAGTGGCAAGAGAGGGAAATCAGTGAGCACTTGTTGGGTGTGATTATCGTAAGTGACATGTCTTCTGAGATAGGTCACCGGAGTACACAAAAGCATTGATTTAAGTGAGAATGTGCTCAAGAAGTAAGTAAAGACATACAAAAAATGGGAAAGACTAGAATCGTGTTTATACCAACATTTGAAAGAAATGGTACCCGTGCTTGCAATGTGGAATTTTCATGTTAGATTAAATGTTAAGTCCACTTAATCAGTATTCCTTTGCTAAAATTGTTTCATAGGAAAACACAGCATCTTTCAGGGAAAGCTGGTAATGAAGTTAGACTAATGTTTCTTGGACTATCAGTATTTTAGTGCTGGTTTGCTTTTTAACAGTTTATGACTTTTGACTTCTGTGTTGTTCACGTTTTGGAGTTTACTTTATTGTACAGAAAGGATGTTGTCTCTTAAGTTGTATGCTGTAAGGAGCATTTAAAGGGATATTTTGGAAATGTTATATCAAAATGATTAAACTCAAGCTGTGGACTGTAAAAATTATAGCTTTATAGGCCACATGCCTGCCTACCCTTCAATCACTGTCAAAGTGATAATTTCTACAATAATATGTTTCTTTTATTGTGGGATTCTAAACATCAAGTGCTGTTTAAACATTAAACTGGATTGTTTATGTTAGTGCTGTACTCAGTGTGTCATACATCAGGCCACTATAATCTCCCATGGAATGTAAAAATTCTGTCATGAATCATGGCTTGTATATCGGAAATTACTGTAATTTTGATTGGAAATTACAGGGCTCTTGAAATGTTTCTAATTATGATAGAATGTTACAGCATCTTCCAACCTGTGTGCTCCTCAGATGTCTTTATTTACATGTCAAGACTTGGGGATAGAGAACTGTCCATTTTCTACACCTTCCCCTTTCCATTGCAGTTCTCCACAAAACTAAGGTATGAAGCCAATCTATTGGTCCGCATAACTGTGATCTGATCTGATTTGTGTGATAGTGTATTTATTTAAGTGCATAGTCTTAAAATTGCTAGGCAGGACAGCTCTTCTAATGCAGACTTTAAAACAGACAGGTAATCAAAGAGAAGTGCAAAAGCTTTCAGAAGATGCGGTGCAGGATTTTTAGACCATTGGTATAAAATTTAGATTCTTGTACAAAACTTTGTTACCAAATATAGAAAACAAACAACACCAGATACATAGTTCTGTTCCCTTTTATTGTGAAGATTATGTTTGTATTCTCAGAGGTTATCTTTCTCCCCAGTTTGAGCAATGGAATGTTAACTTACATGTGAAGCAAGCGCCCAGGTCTGTAGTTAGCAACGTCATTTGTAGTAGAAGACTGCTTCACAGAAGTAACCTCTTAAGTAAACTGGATGCGTTGGACCTTCTCTAACCAGCTGCCTATTAGTCAGCCAGTTAATAAAATACATAGCCAAGCCACATATATTTAAGGAGTTACCTGTATCATAAAAAATTCTGCATTGGGGCTTATCGGTGGTAAGGAGAAATATTTCTTGGGATAAAAAAGTCTCCCTTGCACGAAAAAAGAGGCTTAATCATCATATTATTAATAGAACCTTGCTTGAGAGAGATCCGTTGTTGTTTTGTTGTTTGGTTTGGTTTGATTTTAATTTTGAGATATTATTGATTTCCTGCTTAGGACTGGAAATCTAGAGTTAGTGAAAAATCTGGTGAACGTATATTAGAGGATGATGTGTTGGTTACTAGTTTTGTTTTTAATATCACTAAAATTGAACATTGCTGCTCTTATCATATTTTGGATATAAAAACTTGATTAACTCCTGAGTGTGGTCTGGAGTTGTTGTATAAAACAGTGTGTGACCTAAAACAGCTCTGCCAGTAGGCAAAGATAGTTGTTTGCTGCAGGGCCTTTTTATTAATTTTGTTTTTTAAGAAACTGATTTGGGTCAACGTTAGATTCGGTGTCTAAGCAGCCAGCATCTGCAAGGTGGCTGGGCTTGCCTGAGCCAGGAGACTGCAGATAATGTTCTGCTGACAAGAGTACTTTGTACAGAAGAGTTATTAAATGATGCGCTACAGAAGTTTCTATTTAGCTAGTGCTGAGGTAAAAAACAAGCATCTTCCCTTTTGCTGTGTTGGTGCATTTGGCAAGAGTTACCTGATTGACAGAGGACCACATGTAGACCTAATGCCCAACAAACCAGCTGGCTACAGGGGCTCGGTGTGGCAGTGGTCATAGAGCGGGGCAAGGGTGGGCTGGAGGGAACAAGAAGAGATTGCAGTGATGTTACTGAGGTCGAGCTCTGGCTTAGGTGAGTGGCAATTTGCCTACTTGTAGTTTCATGGCACGCTTTGTTGGTGGCTTGTTGGCTTTCCCAAAGAAAAGGGACTGTCTTTGGAACAAGACTGGGGACTCAGCTAGAATATTCCTTCAGATGTTGAATTCTTTTTCTGTATAAGGATGTATGCATTCTGTATATTTTTAAAGTTTCTGTGGTTTTAAGAATCAATATATTATCTACAGCATAAATTAAAATTGTTTTAAATTCAAAATATATACTTTAAAAGTTGCTGTGGTTCTACTGAGGAGCTAAGGAAGATATTGTAATTCAGATTGCTTGAATACATCATATCTTTGGGGAGTTTTAGAACTGTAATTGACAAAAAACTAATGTTAGTATTTAAAACCTTGCATTTTCATTGCAAGTTGACTGCCTAATGGGTCTGTGTATTTTTTCTTAGATTATGTTGAAAAGAGAGCTTTAGAAAAATGCACGCAAAAGAAAGACAGAAGGGTTTACTGAGTGCTTTGTGTCTGCTCCCAGGTTGTTGATTTTTTGTGGCAGAATGGCAAAACTAACAGCATTGTTTACTAAAATTGAATCGGCACACCTGAATGAGTCAAAATGAAAAGAATTCACACATAGATTTGTGTGGTACACATTACTCTTGCAATTTAATCGTACTGGGGGTTTATTAAATTTATAACCTGACAGCCTAATTCAAGTAATCATAAAAGCACATTCTTAATTTTGTTATTTTAAACAAAAAAAGTTGATTTGTGTAATGATCATTAAGGCATCATGGTTCAGTAACTGTGCATTGGTTGCAATGTTTTCATGTGGGAGCCAGGAATGAGCTTTTTTCTTGATGGTGACAGATGCTGAAATCTAATTTTATTCTATAAAAACAGACAAAAAAAAAAAAGAAAAAAGAAAAAAAAAATCAAACCTAAAAGCCCAGAGAGATGAAGCAAGTAGAGACTTCTAGTGTTTCTGTGTGTTTGCTGTGTTTTGATAAGTTACATTTATGTTAACGACTTATCCTGAAAAGCTGGGGCCTACACATGCCAGTATGAAGCTGGGAAGAAAGCAAAACTTTTCCGAAAATCATCCTACATTGCTAAAGCTTTCTTAAATTTAGAAAATTAGTTTCCAAAAACTGAAGTAGTGTAAACTTCCATATTCCGAGAGTCCAATATGTTACAGTATAAGGACATTAGCTTGCATTATTATACCTAAATAAGTTTATAGTAGAATAAACAGGTAAAGTCAGTACTTTTCTGCAGCATCAATCCTATTATTTGCTGAGTGTGGCCGGCTATGTTAAAAAACGCCCTCCCTTCTCACTGAATAAAAATGCCTGTATGTCGAAGGTGAGACACTTGCCTTTCACAGAATTGTGCTCCAGTTTTAGTTTTAGAATAAAACTAGCGGAGTACTGTACATACATCCAGAAACTTCATCTTCTTATGGAGAGTTCTGACCCGTTAGCTGAGCTGTTGCATTGTGTTGCCCAATTTCCTGTCCTTCTCTCATCTTTCACTTTGGTTAGGCAGTTAGCCCCTTGGAAATGTTTTGCATGCAAGATGTAGAGGTAAAATTGCTGGTTCAGTCCATGCCAGAGACTCCATCCTAAGCCATCAAGCAAGTATTTTGTACAGTGGTATTTTATTAGAAGTATATTACTTTTCACCTTAGTGTGCACCTGGAGTGTCCTCCTCCAAAAGGCGGCATGCAGACGCACACCAGGTAGGCATTAAGCAGAGCATCTGACACTCTGAGTAGAAAGGAAGGAGTTAAATGGGAAGGGAATGCTAAATACTGGCACTAAATTGCTTTTGGCATGCAAATACCGTGCTTTTCCTGACATAAATATTTTCAGAATAGGCCATTAGAGTTCAGGTATATAAAACCCTGCTTTTACTGGAAATTTTAATGTTGTAGTAAACCTGGAGATTTATAGTGAAAAATTGATGTCTGTTATCTCACTTTTATCTTTTTAACCAGCAGTTTTACAAATGCTGTATCTTTGATCTGGCTTTTTCCATCTAGAGACTAAGCTATATACTCTAATAGCAAAGTCATTTTTAAACAGCTTCCCACACTGAACAAGCACAGTATTGTGGATCTGGCACGAAGATGTAACATGCCATTACGGTAGATATAGAACAATCTATTCAACTATTTTCCAGCCGGGGGGAAAAGAAACCTTTTTATCACCAAGAGTAACCCTCTGGTAACAATGTGGCTTTAAGAGAGAGATCTTGAAATTTATTTCCACAGCTGTTTCCTCGGGGCACTGCCCCTCAGGCTGCCCCAGCAGGGTCCAGCCTAGGGAGCAGGAGTGGGCTCAGTCCTTTCCCATCACCCGGTGTCTCTGTCAGGTCCTCTCCTGCCTTTGTCTCCCTCAGAGCAGCTGAGTCATTTCCTGGGTTTAAATCTTGGCTTAAAAACCTTCTTCCCCCTCCCCCCCTCCTTGGCATACAGTGAATTCTCTGTAGAGCGGGCAGCAATACTGCACAGGGAGACGCGAGGTGGAAACAAATCGTGCTCTGAGGTCTGCCCTTTTTTCACTGGTCCACCTGGAAATAAACCCCTTTCCCTCATGGGAAAGTGAGATACAGTGGTTAGAAAGCACTCGCTGCAGAAGTGCACCACACAACAGCTTCCATTTATTTTATTTTACTTTTTTGTTCTATTTTCCTCCCCCACTCTGCTACCCTTGGGTGATTGCTGTGGCAGCTGAAGAGGTGCCATGAGCAACAGGAGTCGGGATGGGATCGGGTGTCATCAGGGATTGGAGAGGAAGAGTGTGAACTGAGAAAGCAAGATGGGCTTCTGCGCGCGATCAGGAATTGCCCCATAAAGCGGCGTGTCATTCAGTGAAACTGTGAAACTTGGCAGATAGAGCTGATTTGTTTCTTCTACGGAATACCACGTTGCAGAGTCATAATATGTTCTGTCTCACCCAGGTCAGAGGGAAAGAGGTTTTCAGGTTTCTATTGCAGGAACAAAACCAAATGCTTCAAGAGGTGCTTCCTTTGCCCCATGTCCTCTTTTTTCTTTTTTTTTTTTTCACAACATCTCAGAAGTAAAGGTTAAAACCTCAGAAAATTTCCTCAGGATTTTCTTTTTTGAATCAGTCCTCAGAAAAAGGTTGTGAAAATTGAGTTCAGTTAACTCACCTGTCACTCGACCTGGCTAGACCTGGAGAAGGGCCAGCGCTGATTCTGGCCGTATCCCATGTTATTGGCATGACCTTGGTGGACTGGGGTGACTTCAGTGAATCCTGGGTTCCCACCAGTAAAAAGTAAACAAAGATGCACTGAAGAGGAACCTCCTTAAAATCTTCAAAGTGATTCATATAAATGTGCAATTGCCCATGGAAACCTGCATTTGGGGGGAGAAGGCACTGAAACTTGAAATGGCTCAAGCCAAAGAAAAAGTTACAGAATAGAAATTACTTAACTGGTAAGAGGGCTACACTGACCTCTTCAGACAGCATCTTGGGACCAGGCAGCCCTTTCAACATGTAAGGCAAAGGCTGGATTTGTTGACACACTGATGAAAAAGTGTGTTTTCAGAGCATGCTTTCTATGTGGGGTCCAGCTAGAGGCTCCCAGGCAGGCGGATGGCAGTGCAAGCTGTTCGGAAGCTGCTTACAACCCCCATAGAGGCCATTTAAAGAACGGGTAGCAGCTTCAAGAAATGCTATATATTTGAGCCCTAAGGAGAGCTTCCCTGGAGGGATGTGGTGCACACCTGCCCTGCGTTGGTTGAGAGTTAATGCTTAATGCTGTCACAGCTTCAGTCTGCAGCACGTCCCTGGGAGGCGCTGGGGCTGGGATCACTGAGCGCCTGGCAGGATGTGGTCCTGCAGGTGGCCAGAAACAGCAAAGAGAGGTTCTTGGCTGATTTTTGTCTGGTGGAAGGAGCACGGATGTGTGGGAGAAGCTAGAAGTACAAGTTGAAGTCATAAATGTACAAATGAAAAAAGAGAGCCAAGTAGAGGAAGCTCTTTACAAAATATGAAATTCTGTTAAAGCAGCAAGAAGGCACAACATAAGGAATGTTTGGTACATGTTATTGAAACTGAAAAATCAGAGTATGGAATGAATTGTAATTTAGCATAATCCATAATTTCACAGTTTTCATTTTGAATTATTTATCTTATATGATTTGATTAAAGATAAAACTGGCTGACAAGATCTTGAACATCTCTGCACGTCTTAATGATAAATGAAAGAAGTCCTCATTATAACTTCACTGTTTTAAAATTTTTATTTGTATTGTTTCTATATAACTCTCTTTTATTTTTAAAGCGTATTTCAGATACGCATTGTGTACACGCGATTCCATAACCCATCAGGCTTCAGTGTTGCCTCAGTACCTCTGATTCAGTAAATCAGATCATAGGCAGCATGCTGTCATATAATAAGGTGTCTGATCCTTATTACCAGTTTGTTGATGCACAGACTCCTTCAAATTGACCATTGCAACACATGGTTTCCCCTGAAACTAGCTGTGATAATTAGCGTGGCTCTAATGAGACAGAATGTCACTGATCTTGTGCTGAACTGTCGAGTATCGACGCTACGGATGGGAACTGTCAAAGCTTGCCATCTGTGACAGAGCTTGGCATATTCCATTTGCAAGGTAGAGCATGCTCAATAGACTGTTTTTAAACAAATGGTCCATTTCTTGATTAGGGCTCTGTGTTCTGTTACTGTGGAAGACTTTATATCATAGTTAAACTTTTTCTTTTTTCCTCTCTGTTTTTTTGCTGGGGTCAGCTTGTCATGAAATGAAACCGTTCCCAGTTCTCAGACTGATGCCTTCAATCTTCTGCTGGCTTTTGGGGGATAGATAGGGGGGAGCTGAGTATGTATTCATTCTTCTTCCTTCCCCCAGTATTATCTTAATGTAGTTCTTTAGAGGCTAGCAGCTCCACAGGGCTTTTATCTGATTTTTTTTTAAGCAGTGAGGGTATAGTTTTGAAGGCTAAGGGAACAAATCTAAAAAGCCTTAGATGCCACGCCATGGGAGCACATGCGCCTGGGATGAAAGATGATACCGGTCAGGAGAGTTGGGAGCTCCAGCTCCTGAGACCAGGCCTGCAAAATGCCATGCAGAAAGTCCAGCACTGCTTATCATTCCAAAATATGCTTTGTTGCTTTTTATTTCCTCCTTCTCTGGCAGACCACACAGGGCTTGTTCTGAAGAACATTTTCACTAATCTGATCAGGCAGCCAAATACGCCGGGAAAACTGCTTTAATGATCCCACTAATTACCTCAAGTCAATATGAACTGTATTATTAGACTGAGGGAAAATATTCCATTAGGTCTCCCCCTTGGGAGTTTCTCCGCTTTGTGATGTCACCGAAGCCTTCGCCCTCTCGCTTGTAATTAATTTTATTTACACACGCAGGCACGCACAAGGTCACACCTGCACAACCGGAGCTGGCCAGGGAGCTAGTGGCACTCAGGCTTAATCAGATCTGTCATAATTACCATTCTGCATGTTTCTGACACACGCTGTGAAATATTTCAATTTAACTGCCGCTACCAGCACAACCAGATGTAGTGTGAGTGTGGCTGCATTGGAAATATTATTCCTCAGGATAAACTCTCTCCTCCTCCTTTTTCCTCCCACCCCCTCTCCTTTTTACAGCTAATGTGGCACAGAAGCTGATGTATCCTGTAAATCTTGAATGCAGCGCTAGATTGATAACAGCAGATTAGACAGTTTAACCACAAACAGCTTGTTCATTTTTCACAAATGAAAACCACATGTGGTGTAACTAAAATTTCAGGCTCCTTATTTTTTCCCCCCTCCTCTTTGGTTGTTGTTTCTTTTTGTGTGTGTGTGTGTTAAGGTCTGCTTTCACTGTAGAGGAGTGAAATAAAAGAGTAAACATATAGGGGGGAAGAGACACTGCCGTCTTCGGAGATTATTTCTCCATGACCTTTATTAAAAACCTTCCTTGCTTTGGCAAAGAAATCAGATACCGCACAGGGGGGTTTGTGTCTTGCTCTGAGACTTTCTAATCTCTGGGTTTTATGCCTACTTATTAAAGAAGTCATCCTACTCTGCTGGCTTTTTAAAATAACATGCCAGCAAACACCTTGCTGTAAGAAGAGCTTCTAACCAAAAACGGTAGCCTTCTCTGCTGCCTAAATTTAGTAGAAATAAAATTTTCTGCCAAGTTTTTCACCATTAATTTTTTTTCTAATAAAATCTTCCCCTCCATCTTCCTTTGGGGAAAAGATTTAGTTTTTAAAAAGAGTCCTCAAAGTGCCTAGAATTTTGGCCAAAATTCTATATCTTTTTTTATTAAAACATTCCAGTATTTCTTACGGGAACAGACTCAGGTTAGCTTTTAGGAAACTATATATTGTCTGTAAATTGTTTTGCTTTTTTATAAATCTTTCAGTTAAATTGTTCAGCTTCCATTTAATTAAACAGCCTTCGATATTAAGGTGTTTGGGTTTGTTTTTTTTTTTAAACTATCCTTTAGTAGATAACTGTTGGCTACTTTTCCTACGCAGAGACAAAATTAATGCAATTTTGATACAAAGTTTTGATTATAAGATTCTATAACAATTCTCACAGCAAGGACAGAAAAAATGTAAGTGTGCAGAATGGAGCTGAGCAGGTTCCCCAGAAGCTGCTGCAGCTATTGTCAGGCAAGAGGAGTGGTCCAGCGAATCTGATAGAAATTCATCAAATCTAATCTGCAATAAGGCTTCCAGGAGAGGTTTTAAAAAAGATGTGGCTTTACTAAGAGTGATCATTGCCGGTAATCTGTGATGCAGTGGCAGTTTCGAAAGTGGAGATGACTGGAGCTAAGGCTCTGTTTAAAGTCAGTCAGAAGAAGGTAGGCAGGATAGTTTCTGAAAGCTTGTAGCAGAAAATTTGGCTGCATCGATGGCCCTCAGGACTGGTGCAGAGTGGGTTAAAGACCCATACTTGTGCCACTTGGCTAGCAGTTACAGGCTGCATTATGAGCCCCTAGAGTCAAGCTGGAGTAGGTCAGCGTAGGTGTGCAGTCAGTGTCCCTTGCTTCATGGCAGTGCCGCCTCCATTACTGAGTCCCCAGGGTCTGTGCAGACCTTGAGCAAAGGGGAAATCTCATCCTGGAGGTGCTGTGGCTGCAGGTGTCTCAAAAATGAGTCTGAGTGGGGCAAAGGGGAGGGCAGGAAGGGCTTGCATTGGGAGAGATAATGCTGAAGTGAACCGTCAGGATTCTTGCCGGGGGTCCAGAAATCCAGCTCTCATTTCTTCACAAAACTATTCAAGAAATGTGTCGTTAGGAAGCACTAGGTTGCTGAAAGGAAAAAAAGCATGATACCTTCTCCCACCTCCTTTGAGTCTTTTAGTTTCTCATTCTTAGGTAGAAGTATTTCGGTTCCTACACTCCAGATGTGTGAATCAGCTCTTCCCCAAGCAGCACCTGCTGTCTGCATGACAAGAGGTGCTGTTTCTGGCAGGATGGATTTTCTTAATCTCTCTTCATGCTTTCTTGTATGCTCACCTTCTGTTTTGTTTTCCTTGTGCCATTTTCAGTAATTCCTGTTGTTACAGGTCTCCTCTGACTTCCTCCTGCCCCTGTTCCTCTGCCATATACACCCTCACCATTTACTCTCACTTTATCTGCCTCTTTCTCCTGCTGGTTCTGCATGCAAGAGTCATATCCCAGGTATATCATCCCCTCACGTGGTCACTCTGTACAAGTATCCTCTTGTGTTTGGGGCACAGAATGGGCACCCCAGGCCCTTGGGCTTTGCTGGGGGAGGAGGAGCTGAGGGCTGGTTGCCAGTGCTACCAGCTTCATGGGTGAAGCATCGTTCCTTTCCCTACATGGTGACACAGATTTAGCTAGGCAAAGAGCTGTGTTCTTGATTTCTCAGGATGCTCGTGCCTGCTGTGGGAAGATCGCTGGTTCAGGAGGCTTTTGAAGATTCAGCATATCAGTATTTTAACACAAAGAAACTGAAACACTTAAAAAAAAAAAGGAGGGGGTGAAGTTTGAGTGAGCTGTATGAGAGTTAATGATGTATGGAAATGAAAACAAAGCTGTAGTGGCAGAGCTGAGGAGGAGGCTGAAGAGTTAGTGAGCAGCCCGTGGTTCCCGGCAGTGGAGGAAGCAGGGTACCAAGTAAACAGCGCAGAAAACAAAAGCGAGCTCAACCTGTAACTAAACAGGAAATGACAGGGTAAAACTCATCCAGAAAAAAAACGAAACCTGCTAAATACGATGCTGCAAAGGATAAAGGTATTTTATGCAAATGCAAATACACAGTAACAGTCTGAGAAACAGTTTGTTAGAGGAGTGATCGATTCCAATTCAGATGAAGGATTGTTGGGCAAAGGAAAGATTGAGCAATAATAGATGTGTGTTTTCTCCCTTCATGTTAAACTGGTAATTCAAAACACACTACACCTGAAAGAATGTTACAGGATCTCTAGGTGTAAGTGATGAAGGAGACAATGTTTTGTTCCAGAGAATTTTTAATGTCACTGTTCCCAAATAATTACAGTGTCTCTTTTTTTTTTTGTTTCTTCCAATTTAACCTCTAAGTCAAACTTTAGATTTTTGGTTAGGAATTACCCCAAACCGTCGGCATATATGTGCAGGATAGGGCAAGCATGCAGCTAGCTGAGTGGGAAAAAATTCCAACTTGCAAATATTTATCTAATTCCAAATCTGCCAAATTATATCTGAAAACACATTGTTATTCAGTGTTCATCTCAGTTTTATTCCCGTGCAGTGTCATGTTCCCTTCAGGACGGCATTTGAGAAGCATATGAAAATAGCTTTCAGGATCTTTGTGAAGTAAATTTGTTGAATGGTCCTTTGCAATTTTGCTGAAGTTTTAGACCCCAACTGAGCAAGATTTACAAACATATCAGTTAAGTCTGTGGGTTTACTTAGGTGACTAGGCGTTCTGCTGAGCCCTGGTGCTTAGCATCTCTAATGTACATAACACACAAGGCAAAACTCTACAGGTACAGGAACTTTACAGTGTTTATATAAAACCAATTATTTTGTTCATTTAAGCTGTGAAAGGCTTAAGTGAGATTCTTTTTGATTTGGGGCAGCTAGTTTGCTTCACCTCTGATAAATCATTTGCTGCTCGTAGTTAAGACTCTCTCCTTGTATCAGATAAAGAGATTGATCCTTTTCACTGGGGGAAGGGGATAGAGGTATCAGGACAGGAAGAAATATGCCTGCTGTATGCAGTGCTTGATTTAAGTGCAAAAGCTGTGGCCTGAAAATACATCTGGGGCTTAGTTTAACTGGCACTTTCCTTGACCGGTGAGGAAAAGTCTAAGTCTAAAGCTACCTGGGAGCTTTTCCCTCATGGTTGCACTTGTCCCCATCCTGATAGCAGACTACAAGAAAACACTGTTGTGTTGGTTCCCATCCAGGAGGAGGAAATCCAATCTCTCCAGCTTCCCTTTTGATCCAGCTTCCCTATTCTTTTAAGTCTATGCCCCAAGCAAGCATGCTACAAGTAAGGGTATTTTAGCTTTCTGAGGACTTCACTGCCAATATTTTTCCATGGGTGAGATACATGCTTCTGTCTGTTCCCTTCTCATTTGCTGGGGGGTATCTGTCTTTCACAGGTGTGGATTTTAAAGATTTTTTTTTTTTTAACTGCATAAAGGTAATGGTGTTATTAATTTTTCTGACTGTTTCTGTGCTTAGCAAAATCTAGAGGAAAGTTGGGAAAAAGTTTCTTTTCAGTTTCCTTAAGACTCCACCTCACCCTTGGCATTAGCAGAGCATTAAGCATTCTTCACTACAAAATTGAGAGCCAGAGAAGCCAGCTGAACTGCAAGAGACAAGTTAAAGAAATTTTGCTCAGAATATTTAAATGTCTAATTCAAATTTACATTAAAACATTTAGTTAGGCCATAAAAATGTGAAAGGATGTCTGAGAATGGATTTGAGCTGTGTATGTTTTGGAATGATGTCGCTTGTTGGAACATCTTGTCAGCTGAACTGAATTTACAATGAAGTCCAAATATCTGTGAGCCTGTGATTCCTCAGTGTGTGGTAGATCTTCCCCCGATCCAAAATGAATTCTGGAAAGAAAAAATGTATGACAAGAAGCCATGGATTTAAATTGCTCCTTCTGGAAAATTATAATCTTAAGAAAATCCAACAGTGAGATATACAGATGTATAAGTAATTATGGAAGTGACACTTTAGCCCTATGGCCTTTTTACTGGAGGTCTTTCCCCAAGGGAAATGTTAAGTCTCTGTAAGCAACGTAATAATAAACATTTGGTGTTCACTTGTAAATTGATAGTAGTAAAAAAGATTTTTAAAATTGCCAGGCTCTTTCTGTTAAAGACTCATCTCTAACTAAACTGCAGATATAGCTGCCATACAAAAATTGATTGCATGTTTAACAATAAATAAATATGGGCTATTAAGGGTCATGGTTAGATTTAGGGTTGTATTTACTTTCAAGGGAAGCACCGGTATTGCAGTGAAATCAGTACTTCTCTCTACTTAAGCAGAAGATAAAGGGCTATATATTACTGGTCACCCTCTGTGAAACCCACTGACCCATTTTATATGCCTGTACTATAAAAAGTAATGTACCAGACTAAGACTGACTTATTTAATCATTAGCAGTTGGGTTTTTTTTTTGTTTAGACTGTTTTTTATTGTTAAGTCCGTTTTTGTCACACATTGTCTCATGGTTACAATGCCAGTTGAATTGTGTGTGAAAGAGGAAGAATCTGGAGTAGAGGAAGGCAGAATAAAGCTTCACCCACTGATTTTTGCTTCTATTACTTTTTTCTCTTCATTTTACATATGAATGCAGTTGCATTTTATGTAAGATTTCAAAGGCATGCACGTTATGTTTCTGATTAGGGCTTGTGCCTATCTATCATCACTAGGCAATTGAAGGCAATGCTGTAAGAAAGATACATTTGAACAAGGAAAAGGAAAGGTGGAGGAGGCTGAGAGCAGAGAAACCAAGCTTGGGAGAAGCCCTTCATTCAAATTACTCAACTCCCTCTCTACTCAACTTAGAAGTAATGATACTTATGTTTTCAGTCAGTTTTAGAGTTATATTTTAGCTTTTTTTCTTTCGATGAACTGGTGGTACTTCTCAGGTTCTCATAAGCAAGCAACATGCACACCAGGTTTGATACAGTCTCAGACCTTAATCTGACAAGTTTTTTGGTTGCACTGGCTCTTGGCTGCTCACTGTGGCTCTGGCTAGAAGGAGAGGTCTAATACGACAGATGAGACTGTGGGAGCAGGACCACAGCTCTCCAGATCATTTTGTTTCCGTACGTGTTTGCTTATTGAATCTTAGAGGTTGTTGTCGCAAATTTATGTTTCCTATTTATGTATTTGGATGTTTATAGACTAGAAATATGTATTTAATGTTTTAAGTGCTGCAGCTAGTAAGGAGGAAAGGCAGAGGGAAAAAGATGTTAGGAATCTTTTTACCCCCAGATAGCACCAAAATGTTGTGGTGAAACACAATCTGTTACTGCTAGCTGTTTGGTCATTGCTCTTTCAACAAAGAAGAGGTGGAGGTAACAACCAGACAGATGGTGTAACTAAATAATAGGTTGGATAAGACATTTAAGAAAATGGCATAATCTGCTTCAGTATTCTTCAAAGGAATTTGTTCCTGCTAGTGAAGTTTACCTTTCTTCTGAAAAGCCCTATGAGGTTGTGGGGTTTTCAGTTTGTTTGTTTTACTAAATCTCATCTATTATGATGGCAGATACAGATTTATTTAAAATTCACATCTGGCTTCCCCTTTCAATGTTTTAGTAATGAAAGCCAGTAAAATAGATAAACCAGAAATATCTGGAGATAAAGCACAGCTTCAGGTTTCAAACTTTCTCTGATTTAGGGAAATGCTCAAAGGCAAAGCCTGAATCTTAAGGCTGATTAGTGTAAATAAAATACTAAAGCAGCCATCTTTTGGGGGACATTTATTATCACTTAAGGCCACATCTCAAGAAGAGGCATTCATATTCTATTATCTCTACTGGTCTGCTGGAACAGGCTGAAAATGAGCACTTGCTTCTTGAGTTAAAGGAACACAGTTTTGTGAGAAAAATTCAAGTATTGAACATTCACAGCAGTTTTTAAAATGGCTCAAAAGTATGTGCCCCACACAAGTCAGTGTATGAAATTACTTGAAAATACCATCTAAACTGAAAGGATTTTCACTAACAAATGTGTTTATCAGTATCAAAACCTACTAAGTCTAGATTAGTAGAGAGTTACTTTTCATCAAACATTAGAAAAGTATTCAGTAGCCTTTCTTTTAGCAGGCTTCAGTTCTTCCATGTAGCATTTAGGACTATTCAGTTTTGCATAGGAGATAACCGGGACAATTTCTGTATTTTAGAAAAGAGAAACCTGCAGTCAGAATAAATTTTGTTGCAGTCAGGAAATTCAAGAACTTGAAGGCTAAAAGGGACCACTGTTGTCATCTAGGCTTGTTTTCGTGTCTGAACTCACAGGTATTACACCCAGAAAGAAGTCAGGTTTAAGTAATCTCAGCCAGAAAATGAATTTCAAATGAAATGCTCTGTTCTTCCTCTGTGGTGAGTGTTTCCTGCTGTACTTTTCCAGATAGTGCGATGTAACACAAACAGTATTTTCCCAGATAAATTAGAGCAATGTCCGTCATTACTTATTTGTCACATTTGTGCTGAAGTGACATTTGCTTATTTTGCTTCTCAATGCCATATGTATGAGCTTACTGATTCAGAACTCCCTGAATTTTCGATCCTGTTGAACACTGTGCGAAATCTCAGTTGAAGGGTTTAATGCTTTTTCCAATCAATGTGCAGGGGAAATTTGGCCTTATCAATTTAAATGCTGGAGATCCTTTCATTGCATTATGGAAGAATCTTCTCTAAGCAGAGATTATTCTTAAGAACTTCATAACATTTAAAGGTTAATATGTTAGGTAAAGAACAATATCTTAAGACAAACATTTTTATTACAGGACATGAAAGGATAGTTCTGATTAAATTACACGATTATTTGAATGGGAAAGAAGACAAAGTGCATCATTTCTTGCCCTCAACTTTAATGCCTTTAATCAAATAATGACCTTCTGGAAATAGTTAATTTTAAGCATTTGGAAAGATCAATACCACTTTGCCACCAAAAAATGGCCCAGATGATGAAATTTGATGTATTTAAAGTACCATTTCACCCTTTTAACCTAGTAAATAATTTAAAATGCTTTCAGTACTCCTTTGCTACCATTATGTATCTATTCAAAGTATTATGACTTTTCCAAAAGCAAGCTTTGTGTGCAATGAGCAGCTTACAAGTTTACTAAAGACTAAGACTATAAACATATACAGTAGGGTGATGTCAGCCTTTTTTCTTCTCTTCTGTACATGGATTCTATTTTGAAAAGAAATGGAAATATCTATGATGAATGCAAGCATTTGGAACAATAATGACATTTGTAAAGCAAGTTGGATAGCTTTTGAAGGGGAAAAAGTCAATATTTAAAGTTTAGTCAATATTTAAAGTTTAGTCCACAAGTTCTTTTCCTTTGTCTATAAGCTTTTGTTTTAAAGGTGAAGGATTTGGGTTGCTCAGACAATTAAGAGCCCATTTTACTAAGTGTAATTCCATATCTGTATTCTATAAACTGGAGTGCCTTCAGCATTGTAAATAAAAAAAAATTGCCCTCTATTAGCATGTTTGTGGGCAGATTAAAAACAGTCTTCATTAGCATAAGTAACACTTACAGATTCTTTTAAAAGTAGAAAATTATTTGCTGAATGATAAATTGCTAGCTTTATAGTTAGTTGCTGAAAATGTGCTCATTCAAAATGCCTACTTTAGTTTAGTCTACAATACTCAATTTTTTTGAGTTAGAAGTACTGTTTAATGGATTATGTACTTAGTCTTTGTTCGCAGTAGATGCTGAAATGCATTCGCACTTTCTGCTAAAATGTTTGTATCAAATATCTCCCTATTTAGACTGCTTTCTTTTAACACCATATATTTTTATTATACTATATACCCCAGAGAATGATACAAAATAATCTTAGATATACTATACCAAAGAAAAACTGTTTGTGTCTTAGCAGTTATACTCTAAAATGTTTTGCCTTTTTAGGTAAATTACAGGTCTTCTAAAAAAGTCGAAGTCTTTGTTAGTTATTCTGTAAGAAATATTAATGAGTTAGCAAATTTTTATCACTATAACAAATTCACCAAATTGAAAGTGTTTAGTTGCTCTACCTTGAAGCCCTTTCTTTGCAGACTAGATATGTTTGTTGCTGATTTGGAAAGCTTTGCTCAGAGAATATTTTTCATTATTGTAATGCTACTCTCTTTGATCTAGTTAGGGTATTTACACCTTCATGCAGATTTCAAATCTCTTTTTCTTTTTTTTCTTTTAATATGAAAGACACCAGAATGCAGGAATAATTTGTTAGAAACTCTATGTGAGAGAGCTGAAGATTTTATTTAAGCACAGCACAGGTCAGGCTGAATAAAATAGCATTTGGGTGCAGAGATAAAAAGCATAGATGCTTTCTTTAAAATAAGCACGCTCATGGGCCTTGCAGAGTCTAATGTTTGGCAGTTATCCTCTTTGCGCTTTTCCAGCAATAGCTTGGCAGTTCGGCTTTCACGGGTTTTTTCTCCTACTGTCTTATGTTTCTTTACTTAATCCCTATCAGAAAACCAGACAGAAGACTCTTATTTATTTTAAATATCTTAGGTTTAGCATCTTTTTTTTTTTCACCATTTTCTTGCTTACTGTAGCAAGACCTTTGCAGATGGTACTTGGTTACTTGAAAGTGCATAACAGTATTTTCTTTGTAGCAGATGGATTTAAGACTTTTAGTTCCCAATAAATGTAGGTTTACAATACATAACTTTACAGGATTCGTGTTGTATATAACAGGTTTGAACATATTATCTCAGAATTCATCTGCATGGCATTTTCAGCTTATCCAGGGCCCATGCCAGTATTTTAAGTAATAGGGAGAGCATAGTGATTGATAGCAGCTAAAGGCGTGATTTTGAATAGAAACAAAGGTTTTAGAACAGAAGGTGTCAAATTAAACTTTGTCAGTTTGAAAAGTAGTAACATCCTGAAAGTTCTCCAAACATATTTACATGTGGCTAATGTTTATATTTTGCTTTGTACTCTCTTTATATTCAGTGTAATGTTGCCTGGCAAATTTACTCTGTTTTAAAATCAAGGTTGTTCCCAATGTCATTGCAGAGTTTTGGGGGGTTTGCCTTGCTTCACAAATATATCAGCTCAATTATTTTTAAGGCTTTTTCTTTTTTTGAATGGTGCACTATATATGCTGTATAAACAGGTTGTGATTTAATCTGAGTTACAAAGATTTCCTTATTGTTTTGTGGTGGTCCTTTCCATTTCCTCTAAGACTCTAAAGAAAATAAACTAAAAGCCCAAGCCCTCCTTCAAAATAAATTATTTCAACTAGATAGAAATTGCTTTAGGCTTACATGAGTATCGGAAGAGAAAATCAACCCGTGTTACATTCACTTGTAAATTGAACTGCATTAACTACAGCAATTTAGACTTCTTTAGGTCAAATGGATACCACACGAAACTTAAAAATTTTACAGAACTTAAAATTCACCAGTAGAAAAATCTGTATGATTACATTTCTTAAAATTGACAGAAGCGTTCTCATTTAGCTGACTTCTGCAAATGAGCTTTATGTCAGAATTCTGAACCTGAAACTAAATGAAATACTTATGGGGGGTTTTGGTCAATTTGAGCCAAAACAAAGCATATTGGTACAAAGATCTTAGTCTTTTAACAAAGTAAAGCCCTAGAGCCTCCGTTACTGCCCATTTGATGTCTGTTCGGAGAATATTTGTGAGGTCAACTTTCATAAGTATTTTCAGGATGGGAAGACGAAAGAACTGTTTATATCTTTGTAATATTACAAGAATTCAGTTGGTTGTTTCCATGTGGCCCATAGTATGTTTCATAAGAGCATGTCTACTTCTTTAAAAAGATGAACCCTCTGGAAAAGACATTTTAGTAGAATATCAGTCTATTCTATGTACTGTGTCAGAAGCATCTGATTTCACTATCTCAAAATCACTGCTTCCATGAAAGGCTAGCAAAGACATGTTTCAGGTTACAATTCATCGAATCACTTTTACACAAGGAATCAGAAGTATTATTTCAGGGCAAAAGTTGGTAAAAAAATACTGGAAATAGAATGTTTGCTGTTAGTAATTAACACAAATAATGTCTGATCTAGTAAATGTGGAAATAGAGAAGACAGGAAAGAAGGAATTTCTTAGTTAACAAAAATTGTTGTGGAATATGTTGAATGCACACAAAATGCATTTGCTTTTCTTTTCTCCAAAAAATACCTGTGGTTCACGTGAACACCATGCAAAATATGTGCTGCTTCTAACTGCATGGTACAATTTCTCTTCCAGTCTGTCTGAATAGGTACCATGTTGTCTTGTCTTTTTTTTGACTTTCGCCAAACTCACAATAGTCAGCTCTGCTCCCTGTTTCACCACATCACAAAGAAGGCCAACAGTTTCAGTGTGAAACACTACAAGCTCCAGACAGCCAAAGGGCAATTTTTATGCTTCAGAATGGGCTGATTATTTCTGTGCTTGTGTTGTTCGGTTTCGTCGTTTTGGTTTGTTTTGTTGGGGGGAGGGTGTGTTTTTTTTTGTTTGTTTGCTTGATTGGGTTTGGGGAGTTGGTTTGGGGGTCTTTGGTTTTATTTGTGTGGTTTTTGTTCTTTTGCTTGCTTTTAATTAAAATTTTCAGTTAACATTTCAGTTAAAATATCTAGATTTGTTTCCCAACATTATCTTCTCTTCTGGCCCCAACAAACTACCCATGTTTTCTGATTTCATCTATTTTAACTCACTGCAGAAAACTAATACTGCTGTTGAGCATAATGCAGCACATAGACCCATGGAGGCAAGGTGGGCAGAGAACTGTGAGCAACAAGTTGATTTTGTTAGGGTCACGGGGAGTTTGTGCATTACTTTGTTAACAGGGTGCCTTACAGTGGGGAGAGAGGATCCACAGACCCTCACTCCTGTTTTAAAAACATGCCACTCGGTTCCAGCTGGGACAGGCTGTATGTTAGGTGCTCTATTTGAAGTCATTTGGCCATATTTCCCACTCAACTTGCTAATCCTGGCGCAGTACCCAGCATCCACCCTTAGCATGTGATCAAGGAATGGGGTGTGGAGGGACCCTTCTGCTGCTATTACTCTCCTTCCTCCCTCGTGCACCTAGTGAGAACCTGATAGATTTTGGTCCCATTTAAAATTTTGCTTCCTCTGCTCTGCTACCACCATCTCTCTTAACATTTGTCATTTTGATTATTTCTGTTTCTCGGGGGCATTTTCTCCTATGTCATTTGTTCAGTTTTCCACTTATATCCAAGAAAATATACATCAAATTTTTATACACTCCTCACTAAATATTTTTGTATACAATATGACTGCATTAAGATTGTTTGTTTACTTTCACCTCTTTCTATCGTGGCAATATTTTTACACTGCATTTGTTAACTGTTAGCTAAATACATGAATGTCTTCAAAGCAAATATACATCTATATTGTATCTGTCTCTATTGTATGTATTAGTAAACTAGTCTGGATAAACCATCTTCCAACTACCAGTATATATAAAAAGGATCTAAAAGCTTCTGGACATTTATATTATTTGTTGATTCAATAAAATGTCACATTATCTTTCCTACAGCATTAAGAAATAAAATTGCATGGACCTAGTTTTGAAAACAGATCCTTCCTTGAAGCTAAAAGAAAGGAAGTATGCGTGTTTTATACATGTAATATTTGTTTCTAAATTCTAATATACCAAAAAATTGCTGCTGATGCACACTGTGGCAGCTGGAGTGTCTGTGCTCTTCTCTTAAAGCTACCAGTGCGCAGTTAAAAACATAATCCTTAAATTTTAAGGAGACATAAGAAAACAATGTTAAATTTTCAAGATGAACTTGTATGTCTCTTTAGAAGCAAATTAGCAACCACTGCAGTTCTTATGTGAGATTCTGTAGCTGACTTTGTAGTAATTATCCCAAACCCATGTCTGAATCAGAGAGCAGCTTGCTGTGTGGAAGTCATATAGAGTATATCAGAAGCTTGGGCATAGCTTGCTCCCCCCCCCCCCAAACCCTATGGTTTATGTACATAAACCTGAGAGTTTTTTTCTGGGTCTGTAAGAAAAATCCTGAAATAGATAATCATCTATCACTTGCAGTAAGTTCCCTTGCAGAGGCACCTCTACTTGTAGCATATATAGGAAGACAATACTTGTCTGTGTCTAGTGAAAGGATTCCTGTCTTTTCAGAGGACGTTAGGGAGCTCCTCTGCTGCTACGATTTGAATTAGGCAGCCCTGCAGCCAAGGCAGGTATCTGCAGTACTTCCTTGTCTATAGTAGTACCAGGATTATTAAAAATTGCTCAGCAGACAATCAGCCAGCTCCCAAAACACAGGTCAGTGCTCTCGGGCAGGTGTACCCTAGCATAAAAGAAAATAGCACAGAGAACGTACTGGCAATGGTGAAACCGCTGTCCTGCAGTGGGAAGCATGTAAGGGATTCTGTCTTCAGCAACCGTTTGTTTCAAAGCAAGCAAACAACACCACTGTGGTGAGGGACCAAAAAGAAGGTGCTTTCTGAAACACTTGCAGTTGGCAAGGATCTATGAGATAGCGCAGCAGCCTCTCGGTGTATCAGTGTTTGCTTTAAGCCCAGCCTGTACAGTGAAAGCCCTTTCCTACTGGGGAGAGTGTGAAAGAATGCAGCACCTCTAAAGTACGTGTTTCACCCTCGTTTTGCCCCTCCTGAAGTGAGGAAAAAAACTAATGTTTTGCTGGTGTTATCTTCAAGGGGTGGCTCTGTGAGCTGTTACGTTGGAAAGAAGATCCCTCACCAGAGAACAGGACCCTCTGGGAGAATCTCTCCATGATCCGAAGGTTCCTCAGTCTTCCTCAGCCTGAACGTGATGCCATTTATGAACAAGAAAGCAATGCAGTTCATCACCATGGTGACAGGCCTTCCCACATTATCCATGTGCCAGCAGAACAGATTCAGGTTAGTTTACCTTGGCCAATCCTGCAGAGCGCTAAGTAAATAAAGCTTTAAACGAAGCAAAGGAAATTAGTGTTTCTTCCCTCCCAGCCAGGCTAAATGCAGGTCTCCTGGTATGAGATAAGAGCATGCTGCTGTCCACCACCAGAGTTCAAAGGAGAGCGTGTGACCACCCATGTTTTTTGTTTGAGTTAGGTGGATGCGGTGGTGCAGAGGCAGTTGCGTACAGAGGCAGGGTGAGCCTCTGTGCTGGCTGTCCCTGGCAGGACAGACGGCAGGGCAACAGGCAGGAGTGTTTGGCACTGGTTGTCAAACTCCTTACCAGCAAAGCAGGAGGACCTTGTTGTCCTGCTGCTCAAAAGCTCAACTTGAACTGGGTAGGAATGAAGGGAAGAGGATTCCTCATCCCACTTTATCCCCAGTCGTGGCTGGGGTGAGTCAATGTTTGTTTGTTTTTCCTTCAGAGCCCCTCTCCCACCATCCTTGGGAAAGGAGAGCATAGAGGCGCTTTCTTACCAGGCCTGCTGACCACTGGACCTTGGCTGGGTGCTGCTCCGCAGGTGAGCTGGCACAAGGACACTGTGTCAGGGAGAGAGAAGAGGGATGTAGGACCTGTGCCACCGAGCTTGGAAACAGCTATGCTCTGCTCTGGGGCATTGCTGGTGGTGCCCCCTCCTTCAGAAGGGAGCATACTGCTTGCTCACACGGGCACTGCAAACTGGAAGCCTCACTGGCTGTTCTGCTAAGTACCATAACCCAGGTTGGCCGTGCAGACTGCTGTCTCTCCAAGCTGGGGACTTTTTAATCCCTTCTCACAAAAGACCTGAGGTCAGCCCTTTAACTGCTCCCTCTTGAAGGGCAAATATTACCCCATGCTTTCCCAACCTCAGCTGAGACCCAGCGTATCATTTGTCTTACCTATACAGAAAAATATTTACAAAGCTAGGAAGGATAGAGTTATCTTGCAACCAGAAACAACGTGAGTATATATTAAAGATAAAGCAAACTGAATAAGACAATCCCTAAGGATATCAAGTGCTAAAATAATTGTGAAAGCCTGGAAACTTGCTGTTTGATTTAGCCAAAGGAGAAAGATCTATATTAGTAATAAAGCAGCACTTGTTTGAAAATGTACATTGTTTTTAATAAAATCGTTTCTTTAAGGGATAAAAGGCGAAGCTTACGCAGAGTATAAACATTCAACCACTGTGCCACTTACTTAGATTTTCTTGCCTTGTTGATGAAAGTTGTGTGTTTGATCTAGCAAATATTATACACACAAGCAGTTGCATTGTAATCTCTTAATCTGACTTGTAAGAGTGAGGATTGGGAGATTGGGCCTGAATTTTGTCTCTGCTCTTCTACGTGGCAGTTTTTGTAGATGCATAAATATGTACCTAAGACACAAGTTTTCAAACTGTATATACAAAGCCTTTAGTCTTATAAGAATATAATGTGCTGGGAGTAGTCTTGAATCTCTTTGTGATTGAAGCCTTAAATAGGACTGCTCACAGACCATAAAACATGAAAGGATGTGAATAGGGATGAGGAAAGAGCCCTAATTCCACTGGCATTTGTGTCAGATCTTACAATAAGATCGTCACTTAAAACCGTGGCTTCTAAACCGAGTGTTGAAAACTATGTGAAGTCTCTACAACCACAAGTGCACTGCAAAGTGAGCAGAATTATAATTCCTCCAGTACTTGTAATACTATTTTACAGTATTTTGTGCTTCTTAGGATCTCCAAATAAGCTGCAACTACAAGCTTGGAAACCACTACCATCAAGCAAAAACTCACAAAGAGAAATTAAATGTAGTGATAGCAACTGCTTGTTTTGCTGCTGTTGTTTTTTAATAATAACTGGTGGTTTGTACCATATGACAAGAGATTTGCTGATCCAAAATATCTTGCTAACCAGTGCTTCCTGTGCCATGAAGCAAAGAATTGTCAACAAAAACAGTAGCTGATAAATTTACTTTTGATTTCAAACATGATCTTGTAGTGTGCTGTATTCTGGTGGTAGATGAGAAAAGCGTTTCTTTCCCTAGGGCTCCATGCTTCACCTTTTAAGAATGTTGCTGAATCCATGCTTGCAAAACTTCATTTTAAGCTCCCGTTAATTATTTACATCATGATTTGCTTTATCTTATTCTTCTGATGTGCATACTGGCTCACTTTTATTGCCTGAGTTTTTGGAATGCAGCATGTTCCCTTCTAATAATAATAGTGCAACTTATTTAGAACTTTGCATCTTAGTGCTTTATAAATATTAACTAAATAATCCCCAGCACAAACACAGAAGCAGGTAAATGTATTTGTTCCCTGTGTATACACTGGGATACTTGAACACGGACAAGACAGAGCCTCTTTGAAAGCACAGACAAGAAAGGTCAGAGCCTGAAGGGAAAATACAAATATCCTGCCTCCAGGTCACTTTGTCCTTGCTGAGGTGGGGTTTGACAGTGTGACAGTAGACACTTCCAGGTAACACATTCTGTCCTAATGTTTGCAAGTTTGATGAGACTTCATTTCACACCAAGGTCATCACCAGTGAGATATTTCCGCTCTTAGCTAAAATGCTCTCCTTGTCCCATATCCCTCAGTCCCTTAGTCTAGCTATTGCTAGAGATTTGCAGCCCTTGTTTTTGGGCAGCAGCAGCAGCTGCTGCTGCTGCTGGCAGAGCTCCTGTTCATTTACCCTCATCTGGCACTTTTCTCACTTTGCCCTCACTGCAGTTCTGGCTAAGCTGGTCAAGTTAATCCTACACTATGTCACCTACTTAGCATTCTGCCTTCTCTGCACTTGACTTGTGGAGCACGTTCATTAAAATCTGTCAGCTATCCGCATCAATGTCACATCATAGGCATTTTCAGTCAAACAAAGCCAGAGTGTTCCTTCCACCTCTATCCCACTGCCCCTTTATCCCCGCCTCTGCTCACACACAGACAGACACTTGTGAGGTATGCAGAGTTGCTAACTCATATTTTAATTCAGGTTCAACAATAGTGGACCTTTTTTGTTTGGTTGGTTTGTTGATTTGGTTTTTGTTCTTTAAACTTACTAAGCCTTTGTTTATAGCTTTGCAATAGCCCACACATACACCTCGGATTTCCTTGGTAGCATAACATGTAAGCAAGAGTACACGTACAAAAAAATCGTTGTGCTTTGTCTTGCAGCAGCAGCAGCAACAGCAACAACAACAGCAACAGCAGCAACAACAGCAGCAACCAGGTCCCAGACTACCCCCAAGGCAACCGACAGTAGCATCACCAGCTGAATCTGAGGATGAAAATCGTCAGAAACCCCGACCGCGAACAAAGATTTCTGTTGAAGCCCTAGGGATCCTACAGAGTTTCATACAAGACGTAGGCCTGTATCCAGATGAAGAAGCAATCCAGACTCTCTCTGCTCAGCTTGACCTGCCCAAGTACACCATTATCAAGTTCTTTCAGAACCAGCGATATTATCTCAAGCACCATGGGAAGCTGAAGGACAATTCTGGTTTGGAGGTGGATGTTGCAGAGTATAAGGAAGAAGAGTTGCTCAAGGATTTAGAAGACAGCATCCAAGACAAAAATGCAAACACGCTTTTTTCAGTTAAACTAGAAGAAGAGTTATCAGTAGAAGGGAACACAGAGATTAATGCTGAATTGAAAGACTGATCTAAAAGTATTATTTTCTTTCAACGGTGCCACTGGTATTTACTAATGAAATGAAAATTCCATCTTGCGTTCTGTCAAAAAAAACCTTTATTATTCATTGTTTGGCCAATGAATCTTCCAAAACTTGCACAAAAGTTGAAAAAAGGATAATGCAGACTGCACTAGATGTTTTACTCTGTTTTACAAACTGCTTCGCAGCAACAGATGAAGCGTTGAGGATTGTTTGATATTAATTTGTGTTCACTGGATACACTGTGAGTGTACCCAATAAGCATGATACCAGTGATTTTGATTCTGGAGCCTTCAGACAAGCATTACAACTTTTGTGATTTACTGTTTTTCGTTTCTGTTCTGTTCTTGTTTTTTAATTATTACTGTAGCACTCCACACTTGATCTTTGGAAACTCACATTTATTTAAAAAAAATGAAATAAAAAGAGTTTGTTACTCTTGTACTATTGTATGTTACAAAAGAACTATAGACTGTGGAATGCAGTTTAAAGATAACATATGCCAACAAATGCCTTGTATTATATGGCACTGCCGTAATTCAGATTTGTTTTCTTTTGGAAATAAAGGTCACTGTATTTTTTTTTTCTATTCTCATCGTTACATGGTTTTAAAGAAAATGAAAAAGAAAATGTGAAACACAATTTAGTCCTCATTATTTATTTGTAGATCCTGCAGCATCATGTTGTAATTAATTTTTTTGGAAGTTTCCGTTAAATGTAATATTGCTTCTCTTGTTATCATACTGATTTTTTTTTTCTATTTATAAATGTATTTTGATGGGCAGTAAAACAAAGTGTCTTAAAAGTTTTAAATAGAGAAAATGTGCTTTACACAGTTGCCTATAAAAAGTGCTCTATGTTATCCAAGCAATTCATACTATAAGCTTCACTCTTATTGTTGTATGCAATTTTTACTATCATGCAAATAAGCTTAGGTAAATAAAACTAATAGATCACCTTAGAAACTTATGCAATTAATGTGAAAATAATTGATGTTTGCAATGTGTCTTCCTTTGGTTTACAATCAATTTTAAAGCTACAGCTGTATAAATTTTCTGTATAAAGGTGTATTTCTTTTTTATGAGTTTATTGCTATGAAAACACCAGTTATTTTGTTACAGCTGGCTGTTTTTATAAGTGTATCACAATTTTCTTTATGCAGAAATGTTCTGACTAGGAGTGGTTATTGACTGTAACTACACAATTAAAATTGTTTGTATGGTATGATATGGCAGGGTTTGTCTGCGTATGTGTGTATCTGGGAGGAATAACTTGTTCTTAGTGCACATTGTACCTTCTTGCCACCACTTTGAAGATGACATTTCAATTGTTCTCCTTTAAAATCACAGGCAGATTTTTTTTTAATGACCTCCTTAAAATTTGAATTTAGATAATGTACTTCAAAAGGAAACCCAGTTTAGTTATGAAAATCATAACCTGTCTTTTCTTGGTTTAAAAACTTGCCTGCCCAACAGAGATAGCAGGATATTATTGAGTCAAAAGGCTATCAGGCATAAACATATTTACAGTTCCTGGCAGTAATGCACTTATAATGGATACAGCTGATTTTATTTTACACTAGAATTATGCTAACACTATTCCTTGCACTAATGTATAAACATTAAAAAAAAACATTAATAGTCACAAAGTAAATAGGGAAGATGGGCTTCGCACATAGTGGTCCCCTTCTAAGCAAGATTATTTTTCATGATTGTTAGTAAGGTTGTTGATAAAGCCATGACAATTGGTGGGCTCTGAATTCATGCAGGGCTCATGTCTAGGCTAAAGGAAAGTCTGCAGCTAGAAGTTGTGGACCACACATTCTTTTTCTAGGAGGGAAACAGCCTGCACCCGATGCGATTCAGGATTCAAACTCAGCTCAGTTTTTCTAAAATGACCGAAAGTTTGCAAAATTCAAGTTTCAAAGGTGCAAGCGATTCTTAGGTTTCAGCAAATTTCTCATTTAGTTCTGTTAGGCTCTCTAGGACAGCACATACTGGGCAGCAAAGCAGGTTTTTATTCCACGCCTTTAAAACTGCCGCAGGTTGCCCAGGTGCTCTGTCTCTCTGCCCTTGGGGTTCATTGAGCAGCTCCCAGCTGCGGCACCTCTTGGCTGCTTCCAGGACTCTGTTGGGGCTGCACCATTATTTGGTCTTGGGAACCAGTCCAGTTAACAGAGATGAGGCTTAATACCTCTCTAGGATGGAAACAAGCCTTAGGGGGGGAACAATAGTGTGTAATTTGGTATTGCGTTGATAGCCTAAATCAATGCTGCTTGCAAAAGGGCAAAACCTAAGCCTAGTCCAGGGAAGCCACTGTGATCATCCTTGGATTTCTTCACTTATTTCAAATGGGATCATTGTTTTGTACAGCCAGGCAGCCATGCAGAGCCAGGACAGATTCCTGTTCACAGCTGTGAGACAGGATGAAATGTAGCCCAGGCAGTGCAAGCTGATTTGACATGCAGGGTGATACCACTGGCACCCTTGGGCTGACTGAAGTGCCAAGTGACCATTACAATAGGGCTGCTTAAGAGAAAAAAAAAAAAAGAATACACTTTTAAACTAATATGAGTGCCTATGCAGGGTAGGAGGGAAGGTGAAGTAAGACTTTTCCTGGAATAGACTCCTCTTCATGCTAAAAGCTAATACACGCAGCACTCCTAATACCAGAAACAGGGCAACATGTCCAACACGCTACAAAAGCATAAGAAGAAATGTTTATAAAATTGCTTTTGTTATTTTGAAAGCAATTTCCTTAAGTTTTATGGGTGCTGAAGTGGAGGCCATGTGTGGTTGCAGATGGTTTTTATAGCTGTTTCTTTTCCATTATCTTGTTCTTTCTCCTGGCATAGCTGAGGTTATCTTTCAAATAGTTCAGCCTCTGTAATCACATATTGCCTGCGCAGAAGTTTGAATCACTGCCTTTTTGTGTCCCAGTGAGTGGGCTGTGAGTACATTCTTTTAACTTAGCCTAAGTGACCAAAACCATTTTTGTTAAATCCCTAGTAGAATTTTCAAAGGTGATACGGATATGAAGGATCCCAACTTTATGCAAATGTGAGAGGTTTATACTGTTCAGAGTTAAGCCACTGCAAGCATGTGCATCTTGACTCATGGAGCAGTCAGACTAACAAAATTAGCTTATGTCCTCTTCTGTTCCTTTTTCTGTTTCTGCAAAGATTAAGAAATCAAAACGGACTTCTGTAATGAAGAACACAAATTTAGACAACAGAACACTGTTAGTTGGGAAGTTGCTAGTAAAACTTATATAGAAAAAGAGTACTGCTTATTAGAAATAGAATTTAAGCTGAAAAGAAGTCCAAATACCTAATAAAGAGGGAACTGAGTGGGGATGGCAGGACTTACTTTGTTAAAAAACTGAAGTTTTTGCCATGTTTTATGGTGTTTGCTATTAAAAGTGGAGTATTTTTACTCCCTGCTGATTGCCATTAATCTATATTTAACTGACAAGATTTATGTGTGTATGCTTGAGTGCCCAGTGTGAGCTTTTCAAGCCTGAAAGAAAACCAAAGAGGCCCCATATTCTAAGTCCATGGCTTGGGGACAGTTTCAAACCCCAGTCATACATGCAAAGATACTTATTGTTATAAAGACTCCCTACCCTACAATGCAAGATTTTGGACTGGTGTCTTGTATAGATGCTTTCAATTGGTCGGATGATGCAGAAGAAAAGTCCACATTTTAAAGTAAATCTTTCCACTTAATTTTTTCTTGAAGGTGTAGCAAATGGAGAAAGAAGGCAAGGTTCCCCCAAGCCGGTGGGTTTGTTTCAGTGATTTACTGAGTCAGTACTTTGGTTGTATGCTGGGAAAGCATCAAACATTGCTGAGTTCACTTGCCAAAGCAAATGCCCCATATGTTAAGAGCAGTATAAATTAGATACTACAGAAGATCTACTTGAATATCAAGTATTAGCAATTCTGCTTAACTTACTGAACTTGTGCTTTGATGTTGGGCACATTGCAGAGACCAAAGGTATTTTGATTTTTACATAATGATTTATATTGTACTTTGAATAACAGTCCCATGGCAAAGCAGGGATATAAATACACTCCCAGGCCTTTTTTTGCGCACAGATGTAATTTTAGTTTGGCCTCCTCACAGTGCCTTGTGTCCACACAGTTCTTTTACTACAACAAATGAGCTAATAATTCAAACTGCAATAAGTGATCCTCCTTGGAGCAAGAGTAGTGCTACTTGGCAGCGAGTTTGTTTGCTTTCAGGTTTATACGGGAGCCTTCCCTTCTGCTTTGCTGCTGGCATTCTTCCCACTATCCCATTCTGCATTGTTTCACATTGGCCTGGCCTTTGCTGTCTTCCTGCTCTGGATCATCTTGCCCAAATTTCATCTCTCCCACTTACATGCTAGCACTCACTTATATATGCCACAGTTTAGCATGAAGCAGCAAGTCCTGTATGTGTCTGATGTCACCTACCTTTTATCATCTACACTGTGAGCCCTGAGGACTTGTTAGAATAGCCCACTTGCATTGGAAAGGGAATGACAACTGGAGCAAACCCATCAGCAGATAAGTAGTTTCTGAGCTGGTGGAGTAGAGGGGGCAAGGAGACATGCATCCCAGAGGGGAGCAGGAAAAGGAAAGAGGAAGGTGCCAAACAAAGATGTAACCATTGGTAAAGTCACAATAGCTACCCTTGCATGGATGAACAAGCTCTTTTTGCAAGCTGTGCTAAAGCAATACGTAGGAATACTTCAAGGTACTGCCAAGTCTCCATGAAAAATATTTCTGTCCTGAAATGGTACAATAGTCTCCAATCATGGGATTTGCCTTGGCAGGCGATATTTAGGATAACACAAAAACCTCCTCAGCTGGCCTCAGCTGGCAAAAGAGGTCCCCTAACTGTCCTCTGGTACTGTTGCTGTGGGCAGGACATGCAGAATTCTTTTCGTCAGCTGCAAACTAACAGCAACTGTGGCAAGACTCTTTCCAGATTACTTGCTTACCCACATAATGTGCTAAAGCAACACCCAGGCTGTAAAACCTCTCATTTTCCTCCAGGATCACATCCAACCACAAGCAGTGTGTTTTCAGCCTTGAGCTTAGTCTTCGGAACTGTTTCCTACAGCTCCACTCCTTCTCAGACCAGATGCACAGGGGAGTTAAAAAAAATTAAAATGCACTGTATGGCCCAGATGTTTATCACAGTTCAAGAGAATAGGAAAAACTGAGACCTCTGTGGGTGCACAGATTTATATAAGCTGACATACAATTCTGAGGTTTTGAAGCAAGTTGCCCCAAGAAACTTCAGAGAGAGAATTCACACTGCTATAGTTATCTTAAAGAATCAGTTGCAATGATTTGAAACTGCTGGGGACCGAGAAATTCATGCGGAGTCCTACTAACTTAGCAGGAGACCTTCTCCAAGAACAGAATTTAAAGAAGAGAGCACTGAAGGATGCTGGGGAGGGACTCTTCATTAGGGACTGTAGTGATTGGACATAGGGTAGTGGGTTAAAACAAGGGAAGTTTAGGTTGGATGTACGGAAGAAGTTCTTTAAGTGCTCCATCCCTTGGGGTGTTCAAGGCCAGGCTGGACAGAGCCTTGGGTGGCATGGTTTAGTGTGAGGTGTCCCTGTCCATGGCAGGGGGGTTGCTACTAGATGATCTTAAGGTCCTTTCCCACCCTAACTATCCTATGAAGTTACTACTCCCATTACAAAATAAAGAGTCTGCAGGACTAGCCTTAAAGATGTTGCTCTTCCACATCCCCATTACACCAGGAGGCCATCCTGATCACTAGCAGCACTACCCACAGATGTGTGTCCCTTCTTGCCCCGTCTTGAGGGGGCTCCTCTGCATGTAGCATGCTTCAAAATGGCTTAACTCTTCTCTAGTCTCCCATCATCAACCTAAACAAAGCCTTTCATCTGCAGTCAACATTTTTACCCAGGGAAAGCAATTTAGAAAACAACTTACCTTAGAGCAAACCACTGCAGGGAAAGGTAAACGAGGATGTCCTTTCACAGGTGTAGGAAAAGTGATTTTTTATCATTATCAGCATGACAGCTTGGACTGTGAAATAAGTACAGGTGTTGCTGGCTTGCCTTAGCAGGCAAAATGCTACATCCCCAGCCTAATAAGGATTTAATATTAGCTGAGAGGCTGAAGGAGACAGAAAAGGAGGAAGGGTGAGAAGAAATGTGTAGATAAAAACTTACTGGGGGCAGTCACGCCTAGAGATGACTGGAGAATTGCAAGACTAGTTTAAATTGAAAGGGATCTGAGCTAGCCACCACGGAAAATTAAGTGAGGAGCACCTTGTGGTTTACATACTGGATGTCCTGCAAAAATGCCGAGTGAATAGTGTTTCAGAGGAAAGATTAACAGAGAAGGCTTAGAAAAACATAATGTCAGCTTGCTTCTCTAGGAAATACCTGGAAAATCATGTGGTGCATGGAAGGTGAATACCCAAATAAAATTCACATTTCTTCTAACACAACTAGTGGTGACTTTAAATTATCACCTATCAGGATTAAAAAACAGCAAAAGGAGCAGCTGTAACTGCTGCACTCACTGCAGCGTACTGTCCCTTCATACTAAAAGCACAAATGGCTTAAAAATAAGTTCAAAGAATTTGTGAAAGCAAAGGATTGATCTGACCTTCTTTTAAAAGAGGCCATGGACTGCTTTCCTCTCCATAGTTCCGGACAACATGTGAAGAATACACTGAAGTGTTGTATTTCTGTGACCCACTGATGGTATCCATGTGGGCAGTGTCTGGCATCCAGCCAGGGGCAGTGCTGCTTTGAGTCCTCTGTAGTCACAAAGGAGATGAATTTGAATGGGCTGAAATATGCAGTGTTCTTGATCAGGTATGCTAAATACAGTTAGTGTCCTTTATTTTCTATCTTGTTCATAACCAGATTTTAAAACAACTGATCTGAATAATTTCATTGAGGAGTAAGTTGCCTCATATTTACAAAACATTCCCTCCCACACACTCAGTATAGAAATTTATACCCAACTCATTGTGACCATTGCCATGGTACCAGTGCAGCCGCTGCTTGCAACTATGCTCTAACTGCAGCAAGAGTAAAGTAAGGCTTTTTTGACCCCATTCACCTACAAAACTGGGACATTCTTTATTAAGTGGTACCACCTTTCAACCTCCTCTTTGCACATACCACTTCCATTCAGGTTTAGCTGACCTGTTCCTTTCTCTTCTTCAAAAGCCCACTGGAAAGGTTCACAGCAGGGAAAGGTGAGGGCTTCAGGGATGACTGAAAGAAAAAAAATAGATGTATAAATTTACATCATCCCGTGACGAAACATCACTCCTGATCTTCTTAAGGTGCATTATAGGATGGCTGGGAGAAGAATGAGAGGAATGTACTGGTTTGATCGTAGATCCCAGGTCTCCTCCGGTTGTCATGGGCTTTCTGCAGCACACTCTGAGGAGCTATGAGCAGAGTGATGGTCACTGCAGCTTGGTGTACCTCCCCAGGGCACCGCATAGCACTTGAGCCTGACACCACTTGCAAGCACACTGTTGGACAAAAAAAGCACCATGGGAAAGCAGATCAAAGCAATGTGATTGCATTTCACGTTCGATGCAGCTCATTCCTGAAGCCAGGGTGAATAGCCTAATCCAATGTATCATTCCTGTGCAGGCAGACCCTCGGGCTGTCATCATGTCCCATGGAGCACTGCTCCAGCGTGTGGCATCTGTCACTGTCTGCTCTAGGGCTTGGCTTCAGATTGCCCTCCTCCTTTCCACCTCCTTTTGGGAGATGCTTTGCACAAAGATTGAAGGCCAAAACTCAGGCTGTTTCAGGCCCTTCAGGGCATTTATTCCCCTGCCACTTCCTGCACTACTTGATCTTTGTTCCACACTTCTGACCTTTAAAGATGCAAAGGGGCAGATTTCCAGTGATTTAGCATCAATTTTGCTTGCCCTTATTTTTGCAAATATAAGTCTATCTGCTTACCCATTGACTCTCCTGTTTAATCAATACATCAGCTGTTGATCACAAGCACTGCCAGATAGCTAGTAGTGGGACATTTATTCTCACAAGGACTTTTAAGTCCAGACTTTAACTCACCAGGTCCAGCATGGAGCAGCTGCAAGATCCCTGAGTAGCAGCTGCCCTTTTTCTACCACAGCTGCTGAGCCGCTCTCCCGATGGTCTCTGGCTACTTTGCTAGGGCAAGGAGAAAAGCTACTTTCTTTTATAGACATCATAATAAAAACCTTGAGCTTCTGCTGCTCTAAGAAAGGATGTGAAATGCCACATCCAGTTCCCACCCAGTGTGGTCACAATGTAAGCTGAGGCAGCTCTGCCCTTCACACAGCCAGCAAATGACTAAGAGGCTCAACACCTGGCAGAAAAGTTTTCTGACTGTCAGTTTTAACATGTCAGCTTGTTAAGTAGGCACAGGGGCAGATGTTCCTACAACCTAAAGATATCTGGAGCAGTCTCAGACTAAGGATCCTACAGCCCCTGGCTCCCAACTTATTTGCTGAACAAGAATCTACAGCAGGCTTTTTCAAACTTGCCTCCTGAACATCACTTTGCTTCAGCAAGCCCACTGGATTAATGACAAGAGGAAAAACAAAGGAGGAAACATGCCACAAGTCATAAATACTTATTCTGAGGGGAAGATCAAGCAATTTGGTGTCAACCTTCACAATTTTGGCCACTGAACCTTTTCACTTCACTTCCCAAGGTTAAGATTTTGCCCAGGAAAAAAAAAAGTGTGGGGGCAAAACACTCATCCACTTGAGCTCTCATTTCTGCTGTGGTCCACAGAGGTCAAGGGCAACTAAGCAAAACATGAAACAATCTTTGTATTGTTCTGATTTATGGTAGTAATTGGCCTTATATTCATCTTACACTGAGACTCAGGCTAAAATTGTGATTTGAGGCCATACTATCCAACACCTCTTTAGTTTTGCTGCAAGCACTGTTTATTGATATCAAACTGTCTGTACCACCATAGTTTAGGGCTGTGAAGTTATAGCTGCTAAGTGCTACTGCTGATAAGTAATTGCATGCAACATGCAAGATAGGCAGATGTAACTGAAGATTTTTGTCTGGACATGCACTTGGTGTTCAATCCACTTCTTCAACGCTGGCAGGTAGGATGGAGGGCATTTCTGACATCTTTTGCTGATTTCCCCTTCCTGGGCTCTGTCAGAGCCCAGCTCATGTGATTCATTAAAGGAAAGCAAGGCACAAAGTAAATTCAAATCTGCATCTCAGTCCTTTCACAACAGCAAACGTGAGCTATAGGGCTGCCTATAGGGTCAGAAATTGTTTAGGGGAATTTATGCTGACTTCTCTCAAATGTTCACATCCAGATATGCAATTGACAGTTATATCAAGGCACGTTGTTGCCCCACAGAGGGATCGTTTCCAGCAGGTATGTGAAAGGGCCCTTTGGCACAGCAGAATGATTCAAGCCATTGGGGTTGTGTAACTGTGTTAATGGCCCAGCACTGATACTGCGCTAGGAGAGAAGCAGCAGAGCCAAGTGAAGAACACCATTAGAGCCAAGTGAGGAAGAGCACAGGGGAGAAAACATGTGAATGGGAAGGATTGCCTTGATACTGAAAAAATGGAAGAAACAATAGAGGAGGGAAAAAAAAGGAAATTAAAGACAGATGACTGAAATATATGCTAATGGAAGCAGAATGTCCCACCCCTCAACTATACTCATTCCAGTATTTCCTCCCTGTCTCAAAAACATTGGCCCTTTTTTCACTTAGGTGGTAGGAATCAAATAGGAGCTATTTCCTCCCCAGTGAAGGGAGTGTTTTAAACTTTGATGAACTTGGATCCTTCTAAGTTCTTTTTCTTTATTATTCCTTCTTTTGGGCTCATAGGCATAATGCTTATCTCATCCATACATGGGAAAGGGGGAGGAATGGGTAAGCTAGACTTGCGCTAACTGTTGGCAACAGTTGTTTAATTTTTTGCAGCATGCACCCAAGTATCATGAGACTGAGCAAAACATAAATAAATATGCTCTTTGGAAACCCCATACATCTTTGTGGTTTACAATACCTTCAAATCATGGGAAAACACATGTTTGTTTGTTTGTTTTTGTGAAAGAGATTTTGGTGGCAATGCTACCTCCCATTGCTGTAAACAAGGTCAGGAGGCCAAAATTAGTCTGTCCTATTTCGCACAAAATAGTCAACAACTTAAGATGTTTTTGCAATAATCAGAAAATTATTGACCGGTGTCAACACCCCCTTTCTGATAAACTGTTGAAATGTTAATATTCTTGGCAAAATTGTTTTTGCTCTAATTACTGTATCCATCTGCTCTATAAGATTGATTATACTGTGAGAATGTTTGTTCTCTTGTCTCCTGCAATGATGGGCCTCTCCTTGGCGCAGAAATAGTCCTGCCTCATCTTTACACAGAGACGAATGTGCAACAGAAATCAAACCAACACTCGGCCCCAGTGAAGCTGAATAAAAATTCCTTGAAGGAGTTAATGCAGTAGATACTAACTGGCTCTTTTGATGGACCATCCATTGGAAGACTATTGCCTTGGTCTGGATGAAAACAGTTGGCCTTTGTCCAGCACAGGATATCGATGACCAGGAATGCCACAAATTCTGGCATATTGTCAGTGTTACTGATTCAGCTGAGGAGAGTCTGTCTAGTTGGTGACGCCAGGCCCACTCTGCTCCTTGGCAATGAGCAGCCGAGTTGTCTGAGGAGCAGAGCGTTTCCTGTCTTACCTTCCATCAGCACCTGCAAAGGCTAATGTTACCTGGATTGGATTGTTTCTTTTTGGAGCCAACATATAATATATGTGCTAACTGTGGCATCTGCCAATAAATACTTGGTAAAAACTGATGTCTGGTATTAATCATTATTAAAGCTGATTGAAATATAGCACAACAAAACTCACATTTTCTTATGAAAAAAAAATCAGTGGAAAAATAATTATTTATTAGAAAAATGTTGTTTTCCCATGGCAAGTTTGGAAGAAATTCAAAATTGCTTTTCATTTTGAACTGTATCATTTCAGAATACATGCACCAAAAAAAGTCATGTTAACTAACAAAAACCAAATACATTTCTTTGAGTATTTTTGCACAGAAGCTGAACTTTTTCATTGAAAAATGATGCTTTTCTCACACACACAAAATCAAATTCAGCAAAAACATTTATTTCAGAAATACAATTTTCCGCAAAAAAGAAAAAAGGCAGCTATTTTTTTCCAGATACTGAACTGTATAGTCATGTCTAAAGCATTCAAAAGCCACTGAGACTCAGGCTGAGATTGCTTTCAGGTTTTTCATTTTGAAAAAGATTTAGGGTCTTTGTAAAGATCTTCCAAGTTCTTGACTCCATAGGGTGCACTCAATGCATACGCTTATCCTTGCAGAAAGAAGCTTAAAGGCTAGAAACTTCCAGAAAGGAAGAAGGACTTTCTCGATGTTGAAAGAATGGCTTTTTCACAGTTTTAAATTTGTAACTTGTGAGTGAATACAACTTTTCCTGAACTGTAATGCAGCCTAAAGAGCATCTGCTGGATACTCATTTGCCCCTTCATGTCAACTCTCCATTTGTGCCAGCAGTGAATATTAGGTTGTACTAAGTTAACACAAGCCGCTTCCAGTGGCTCAGCTAATGTACCATACAGGAGCACCTTCAGAAGAGTTTAAGAAGGGGGGAAGAATAACAAAAATACTGTAACTGGATTTATTGGAGGTGGAGTGAGACAGTGAAGGTTTTAAGAGAAAAAGATTGTGTATCCCTGCTTGCTCAGTGTGCTATTGTGTTAGTTATTATTTTTGATTTTTAACACCTGAGAAAAGTTTCAATGGGAAGAGGGTGGCTGCACTCCAGCCTCAACATAGTACATCTCTCTTGTCTTCTTCTGGTCTTACTTTCTCTTGCAGCGGTTCCCAACCTTAATAAGAACCAGTACAATGCCTTCTCACTGTTACCATTGCTAGAGCAGGAAAAAATGCAGGAGGACTTGCTTTAGGAGGTTTCTGCAGACATCCTGCTTCAAATGGAGTTTCTCAGGCCTGGGCTTCAAGAACCCAAGACATCTATTCTGTTACCCCTCCCACAAGGTCCTTGTGTCTGGTAACCACCATTCAAAGGACTTTCCACCTGGAAAAGACAGGGTTTGGCTATTGCTGAAGCCAGGGAGTGACAATATCCCTTTCAAAATGAGCAGAGTTCTTGTTAGGTACACGGGAGATGTAAGCCTGGACTAACTTCTACTAAATTCAGCAGGGATTTCCAATCAGATTTTGAGCTGACATCTGCTTTTAAACTATTTTTCAAAATCCTTTTCAAGCTGTTTTTCATCATACAGTTACTTACTCACACAAGCCCAAAAAGGCTAGACAGGATTCTAGCAAACATCATGGGAAATATATCACAGAAAGAATGTGTCAGCATAGTTATCTAAATCTCAGAAACTAATAGGATTGAAAGTTACAATCTTTACCTAGGACAAATACAAATAATTCAGAAAAAGACTCTGGCAACAATGAAGACCCCGTGCTCCACACGGAGCCACTGGGAAATCCAGAAGTCCAAAGAGAAATTATGATTTTTATAAATATTAACTACTACGGTTACTCTTTATGCAGGGACCTGAGCATTCTCTCATTGTCCCTGCAAAAATACATAGATTGCAAAGACTGAATTAGGCTTGATAATTTCCTGTCTGCCTGCAGACTCAGACTGATATCCTGACGCTGTCCTACACTGGAGGACCATTTTAAAAGCTGCCTTTACAGGCACATTATATTTAATGCAGTTTTATTTTTAAATGAAATCTTTGATTATGGAGAACAAACCCATGGCTAGGGATGCATGCTGCAGAACCACAGAGTCTGTAGGGGACCATGCTTATCACAGCAAAATCTCCTTCGCAACTGTTCAGCATTGCCGCCGTGTCATGTTACAGTAATAACTGCAGATGAAGAGCTTTTAATTCATTGATAAAAGCAGAAGGCTGGAGTAGCTGGCTAGCTGTAATGAAGCTTATTATTCTGCAGCTAATTTGCCGATTATATTAGTTTTATTTCTGAGCACTTGTACCAGAAGACAGCATTATCAACACAACATCTAAACATAGAAGGTCCTGGGAAGAATGTTAATCAGCTATAACCTACCTATGCAAAGGTCCCTGTTATTAATAGTGAGTATAGATCAAAAACTCTCCCTGAAGAGTGTGCAACCTGTGTAAAATATGATTACTCATTTGGAACATAACCAGAAAGTAATGGCTAAGTCGTGTCTCATTTAAAAGATTGTGGTTTCTTTAATGATGGTAAGTGGAAGAGGGCTCAGATGAAGTGCCCTGGTCCAACAGTGGGATTCCCACACACCCCCACAGGCTGAATTCTGATTGTGGGAGAAAACCCGTTCATTAAGAAGCATGCTGCTGCTCCCTCTCCTCCACTTTTGTTAACTATCCCACTTGCTTTGTTTGCTCCCTGGAGGCCAGGAGCCCCCGAAGTCTACTGAAATATGGGATCTGCTCCTTTCTCCTATCCCTACCACTGAGTTCTCCCAGAAGCCTGAAAGAAGATGCTAGCACTTCTCTTTCTGTGTCAGGGAATAAAAGCAATGTCATGATAGACATATGGGAATCAAAGATATGACATTCAGCTACCCAATCACTAAGATCCAAACAAACCTTCAGTCAATCACATATTCTATCATCTTCATGGAAATATTGAGTCTGGGTTTTATTTTCCTAAAATTACTGCCAAATTTCATTGGGGGAGTAATTCTTCATGTCTTCTTGCTTTGCTGTCCTTGGTCTCCCACCATCCCCAGACACAGGTGCAGTCCTTTCTGGGTACTCATGAGAATGCAACACCATGCTAAGCTTATGAGAAACTCATATATTGAGTTAGTCTTTGGCAAGTTGAAACTAAACCAAAGTACAGATGAGATTGCTGTAGGATATGCTTTGGTTTTGTGTGTAACAACACTGTAGTTCAACGAGGTTATTTATCCTAATCCACAGAAGCCCATAATTGCTTTGCAAGCTCACTGCCTGTTCAAGGGAATTACAAACCTGAGAGTTTCTTATCTGCTGTCTTGTGTCCAGCCTGAAAAATGGATCTTCTACCATTAAGAAAAAAAAAAGGAGAAAATGTAACAAAACTAGAAATCTTGCTTTCTTTAAAACATGAGGCAATATACTCAGCAACAGGTACTGTTTCTCTTCCCTATGCCTTAAAATATTACTGTTTAAAAATTTGCTTTCATTTCCTAGTGGCAGTGTGCTCTGGTTGTTAAAATCAGTTTAAAACTGTGGCTCATGGCTGATTTGTCAAAGCACTAATTGCTGGAGATATTAATGTCAGACTGATGAAACTGACATCAGATAAATGCCTGCTGTCCCTGGAGATCAAGCTGTGCAGACTGAGGGGTGAGCATGGTTTATCCTACCTGCTTGCCAGCCCACTGACTAGCCCAGAGAGGCTGTGAATAGGGGTGGTGGGGCCATAGGGAATGGCTCTCATGGTGTCCAAAGCTGTCTTTGCCCTTCTTTTTGAACAGTCTCCCAGATGGCTTTTGCTGTGCTAGAGGCCACCTGGAGCCAGGATCAAGACTAAATAAAGCTTCCAGCCCAGCCATCTCCATCATGAAATTTGCTTTAATCTGACCCTTGCTTTCTTTCCAGAAAGGGACATTTGAGGGTCAGTACCACTGTAAATGGCGCTGCCTGTGCTCCAGCACATGCTGATTAGCCATGAAACACCAGGCTGCCAAGCACAACGGGCATACTGCATACCAAGCAGCTCTCCGAGGCGATGCCTGAGTTGCATCAGCCCCAATCCCATGTCCGGGTGCAGAGTTCCTGTATCCCAGGATAGGACAATGCCCACAGACAAGCAGAGGGGAGAGGGTTATCTCTGAGCGTGGTAGGAGCCTAACATGAGGGATCCACAGCATTTTCAGAAGGAACAGAAATGTCCTGCAAAACAGCTGAGAAGATGGACAGTGATGGCAAATTCCCTTCCCCAAGCAAATGTCAGTGCACTAGCAAGACCCCCTCTGTGTATAGGATATCTTGTCTATTAGAGACCAATCCACGTAGCCACAGGCAATCTAGACTCCTTAGGGAAACAGAAGGTTGCCTACTTAGACTTATTAGGATGGTAAATGGCTGAGCAGCTGGATGAACAGGCAAAAATAAACTACCTGATATTCTTCCAAGTGCTATACAGAAACCATCCCCATTTTTCTTCAGTCCTCTTAGCTTTGCAAGGCAAAGGGATTTAGATGCTTAACATTCAGGACTTAGAAATCCAAATCATCAAAATGTAAACAGCTTTGAAAGTCTTCAGATTGGCAGTCTCACTTATTCTCCTTTAAACTTTCAAAACCAGAGGTGCTAGGGTCTGGCAAGGTCAAATGCAATTATTAAGACATTGTGAAGACATTATCAAGACATTGTGATATTCCTAATACTTAGCATGCAAACAACAATGGAAAATACAGGACTCATCCCCCAAACCTGGAAAGATCCAGGCAGATTACAAAGCCATTCCTAACAACTAATTCAGGTAGGAAAAAATTCTATTGCTCAAATCACAGAAATCTTGTCAAGGCATTAGATATTAAACCACAGCTCACAGAAGATTCACCATTGTGCCATGTGCCATCCACCAAGCTCTGACAAAATTTTAAGGACTTACCCTTATACATGTAGGATTAGCTTACATTACTGTATAGTTAATTTTATTTTGATTGGTTTTTTTCCATCAAAACAATGTTTCTACAAGCCAGTTTTTCTGATACTGATGGCTGTGTGTAGAGCTTTTCTCAAGAGCAGTTACAAATGTTTTGGAACAGAGCAATATGTATGAATAGTTGAAATAGTTATCCTTGCAATTGTACATTACCTTGAACTCACATCCCACAAATTCTTTCTGTACTGTGGAATCTAACTATTGATTTCATTTTCTATTATTTCAATGCTTCTTATTCTTTTTCCCCTTGAAAGAAATTCTACCCAGCAGTATACACTGTAGTTTCTTTATACTGGTAGGAGGCTGAGAAAGACACTTTGATTGTCAGTCCATCTCTGAAGTCTCTTATTCTGTGGTTCTTGAGCATGGAGGCCAATATTTTCCAAGTCTGAGTAAGTTAAGCATTTGAATCCATATCTATACACGTAAATAAAGTTAGCCCTGCTTTTCAGAGGACTCTCAGATCCCATCAGTGGGAGTTTTTATGGACAGAAGACTGAATAAGCATTGCAGGATTTAATTAGTACTATTACCCAAAGGAGTGCTTTAAAGATGGCTATATCAGAGGACACTGATACAGTTCAGCAGATAACTGTTCTTTTTTTTTTCTGTGTATAAGCTTTCAGTGATGCTTAAGAGAGGAGAATATTCTTCCTTAAAAATGAAGTTCAGCTATGCACTGTTTGAAGTAGTATTTATTCAATTAACATGTCATGCATTACGGTGTTGCTGTTCAGAAAAAAGAAGCATGGAAGGCTAGACTCAGAGTCAGAAAACTGTGTCTCTTCAGAGCTAAGCTTACTTGCCGACTTAGTCAAAAAATCAAGGACAGTTAAAAATACCTTTAGGAGTTACATTTGGCACAAACCCACACAGCTTCTCAAAAGGAATAGCACAATGTGCTTGTCCACCTTTTACAGGAGAGATCTCATAACATATATTCTTGAAAAAGGAGGAAGCCTGAAGTCAAAAACCACCACAAAATTTACAACCGGCTTCAGTTGGTGTCTCAGCTGGTGTGAATCAGTGTAGCTCTACTTGTTTGGATGGAATGACATTGATTTACATGGTCTGTATTGAACTACTGTGCTTCTTCTATACCTAAAGAAAAACAATGTGAAAAATAAGGAGAGGTGAAGATTTCTAGATCTATAGCAGAAAATGAGCCAGGAAATCTATACCTATGTTTCCTGTAGGAACATGTAGATATTGTATCGCTTAACAGATCCAAAATAAAAGACTGAAATTTCAGTTTAGAAAGTGCTGCAATGACATTCTAAAATACTTGTGTAACAGAATTAAATTGCATGCATATATATTCCTGCGATGGTTTGGGGTATCTGCCTTCACACAACTAATGAGTCCAGCTGGACATTATGAACTCTGCTTACACTTTTGATCTTGTTACACTCTTAGTTTATACTGTATTATATGTTTACTCACAGTGAGACTATGTAGCCTGATGCCTGGATGGTTTTGGGAGATGGACTAGGCTGAAGTGCCTCAGACAAGTGTGGATGGCAATGAGAGTCTGACTAAGAATGAGGAAACCAATGAGAATTTATTTGATTAAGATCTTCCCAACTCAGGCATAAATACAGTGGTGGGGAAAACTACAGTGGTGAAGCCAGTAAGTATTGCAACCATAGCTAGTGACAGCAGCGTGTGTGCGTATCTGCAAGGGACAGATGAAAGATTTAGTAGATAGATAGATGGCAAAACAGGTGACTTCTCTGCTGAAGTACAACCTGTTCTCCAAATTCTGACACTAAGACGAACAGCATCCAAATGGCAGCCCCTAGGATTTGATGTCTGTGAGAACTCAAATATTGATTGCACTACTTATTAATGAGTTTCATTCATAATAAATACATGGTATGTTTGCACAGAGGAGGTGTTTTCTAGGGGAGGCATTACATGCTGTATTAAACAATGAATAATTTCTTAATCTTAAATGTGAGTAAACAGCAGGATAGTAAGTGTCATGGTTATAGGAGATTTCAGGAAGGTGCAAGTGTAGCAAGTGCTCCAGCACACCTGATGAGGCATCTCTCGCTCCAATGAAGATTTTCTTGATCACAATTGCCTTGTGAGGTGTTATGAGCTAGAAATTACTGTCATAAATTATAACAGGTAAAGGGTTTGCCTTTTCAAATACTAAATTTCATGTTTTATTGAATCTTCATGTCTGTATTTATTATGGTAACTTTCTGTGCTGCCGTTTTAGAGCTCCCCCTATTTGAAGTATGGATACTTCTACAATGCCTGGTCTCAGTTAAAACCCTCCTTTTTTTTATTCTCTATTTGGATCTACTTGAGAGAAATTTTTTCTTCATGAAACAGCTGACATTCAAAATTCAGAAAAAAATAATGTATCATAAAAACTGCACAGAATGGACTTTTAAAAAATGGATCTTTAACACTGCATTTCATAATGGCTGTATTCCCCAAATTGCAGGTCAAGTTGCCATTTACGTTAATGAAACATAAGATGAAGACTTGTGCTCAGAAAGTGAAACTTCACAGCCCTTGGCACTCAGTCTTTCCCCTCCCCCCATGTTTTGTTTTTTTTAATGCAGTTTCTAAGTGTTTAATTCCTATGACCAGCTTTTCATACGAGAAGCAGAACATCCAAACAACATTAAAAATGGTCACTGTTTTATATGGAATATGCAATTTTTCTTGCACAAATATTCTCTCAGAATGCAGATCATTACAACTGGGCTATTTGAAAAATTTAATGTGAGACTAATGTAGAATATTTCATTTTCTTCACTGCTGATACATAATGGAATAAATAGGAAAACTCTTCCAATGTTTGATTGGTGATAAGAGTCACAGAACAAGCAGTAGACTGTTTGTAGAATGCTTCTAATAGTGTTGTAACTTTTACTGCTACCATAAGCACCCTATTTCCCTACCAAATTTCCCATCAAGTACTAACAAGCAAGATTGTTCTTAGGAGGAACAGAGAGTAGCTCACACTTGTGACTGGGGCACTTCAGTCTAGATCTTAGGTATTCAAAAATTAGGCTGTATCTTAAAGTGGCATCTTCAAAGTTACATCATTGGCTCCAGTGCAGATATACTGAGACCCCAAAATCTTTTATTAACTTCTTGACAGTGGTGGCAGCCTCTTGGATAGGAGCAGCATCACTTATTTTTGAGAAAAAGCATAGAATCCAGTGGTTACCAGCTTGTGATGTAATTAGCCATGACCTCTGAACATCTGCAGCCATCAGTTAGTTAGTCTTTAAGTTGGTGATCTATTGTTCTACATTAGAAGGGAGATTACTCTTTCTTTGGGCATGCTTCCTTCAAGAATGCTTAATATCTTTAGTTAAAGTTATTAGCTTCAAAACCCTGCGAGTAATCTGTAGGAAGAAATCCTATTATAGATTATCACCTTGTCACACTTGAAAAGTTATCCTGAGATGGGAAAAAGTGACTGCTTAAAAGGCTCTGTAGGACCACAATACATGATGGATACTGTCAAGACAGAAATACCCTCCTCAGAATAACCATGTTTACTAAATCATATTGGTAGTCTGATATTGTCAGACTTATTGTCATTCATACGTATTAGGTAAGGTCAGTAGATTAATAATTGGGAAAATGGAGTTAAAAAAACTAGTCAGAAGAGCTGAGAAGCTGAAAATAATTCAGCTAGAGTTTTTCACGAGAATTTTGAACTGTCCAGGAGTGCAAACCTTAGAAAAGGAGCAAAGAACCATTCATTCAGTTATTATTTTTTCCTTTTTGAACTGCAAAAATAAATTAACAGCATTTGTGACCAATTGTAACCTTGGATTAGTAGATGGATTGAAAGAGACAGTAAGGCAAGAGAGAGAAACCATTAGTTAAACAAGTAATCTCATGGAAGCCATATGGGCTGTTTAAGCAATTAGGATTATTCATAGAAGAAGGGACTTAAAGAGTCTTTCAGGAAGTACATTATCTTTGATAGCAAGGTTACACTGGGCAATGTGAATTATCTGAAAGAGAAATGATGCTGGAAGAAAAATTCAAAAGAAAGAAAAAACTCCCAGGAATAATAATTGCATCTAGAATAGCAAAATCAAAGTCTAAATGAACTGATAAATAGTTTCCCTAGCCATAGAGGTCCAGAAAATTATATTAACTAATTCTGGAGCAGCAAAAAGAGAAAGGAAAAAGTTACTATCATGAATACTGAGCATTTGGCAAGAAATCACTCATTTTTGCTAGTTCTATATTTCTAGTACTCATGCGCGTAACTACAGGACATCTAACACAGGTCAAGGAGGCTGCTAATACTTGAGATTGTCACACTTAGTCGAAATAATAGTCCAGCTCGTCACTTAATAAAAGAAAACTACCATGTTGGCTATATAATACTTTCTCAATGCAACCTGAAGGCATCCTGTCATGCTACACTCCCTGGCAAAGTTTATCACCTTATCTCCAGCTCCTACTAAGTAACCAACATACACTATTTTGCAATGAAGCATTATTCCCAGGCTAAACATACCACTGAAGTGTCACCTGAAAATCACACACTGGATAATGTACCTCAAAGATTAAAAGATGCACTCAGAACAATCCAAAGGCTTGTACAGACTGAGCTTGCTGAATTAACAGCACAGTCAATCTTCCTGATTTACCCAGCAGCCATTAGATCTTTTTAGGGAATTCCAAGAAGGATTATGTTTCATCGATACATCACACCACTCCTAAAAGGTTTAAAGTCCCATACTAGTTCATGGTGGAAGCTTGCAATGAAGCATGAATCCTGCACATTGCCTAGCATCAAGATTAAAATCCTTCCAGATACGAAGGATGAAAACTTCTTCCTCTCCAAGGAGCTTTTCGGGAGGAGGCAGGTTCCTTCAAGTGAAGAAGTAGTTGAGGTCTGCAATGAAGCTCTGCAAGGTGGCATTCAGCTAGAATCAGGTTAAGATAACCTCAAATGACAAGGAAGAAGAGAATGTTTATTTTCCCTGATTTGCAGTGGCTTTGCTATACTTGGCTGTGACACAAAGAATTGAGCTCTGATAAGCATTGCAAGAGGAAGATTGTTTTACCAGCTTGAAAGACAGAGGAATATGGGGAATTTGTTCTTATTTATATTATTATAAAGATCTTTTGTTATTTGGCCTGAGAGTAGAAAGACCAAAGGACATTTAGAGCCTGCACTTTTTCCTGCAGCATTTTCATCAGCTGACACAAAGCTGGCCAATTTATTGCTCTGACTGACAGCAGCTCATCAAGCGTTCCCAGAGCCACTATCACAGTGTGAAACATTGGGTTCAAAATGGTGATGGGTTCATTTGCCGTAATTCTAAATGGGACAGAGCCCAAAACCAGGATCCCAGCTCCCTCGAACTCAAGCTGTTCAAGATCCAGATCTGTATCAGAATCTTGCTGCTCAGACCCATCTCTACCTAATTTACCAAGGCTGTTATTGGCACAGCACTTCATTCTGTCTGTCTTCACTAGCCCTCATGTGGCAGACGCAGTAAATTATGCAGCTGGGAATGCAACAGCATCTGAAGTGATTGACCCATGCAAGGATAGTGATATCGCTCACATCACTGTGAGGCAGCCCCATGCCGGGCAGAGCAGCGCTGCCCTCCACCAAGAGGACCAGAGGTTGCTCCCCTACTCTCCCACAGGCAAGTAAACATCGCCTATTTGGCAAATGCTTCCTCGCTACCACTGACTATGTTCAGATAAGGTTTCCCTTAAGCAGATCTGCTTCCGTGTTTCTTAAGAAACCCTGTTAGCAATGCTACAGGTTATGGGAAGGTTTCTCATGTAGGAGCGTAAGCCCCTTTCTTGAAGCTTTCACTTTAGCCTGCCTGTATACTTGTTGGAGAATTGGATGTAGATTCAATAGTTAATGTCATCATTATGCCTATCTCTGAAGGAGATAGTACACTGAAATGTGACTGTGACCACCTGAATCTAAAGCCCGGAGGATGGCTGATATGGTTGAGACTCAGGAGATCCATTACAAATACGGCAAAAGTGGGTTAGAAATGGGAGCCAAAGAAGTGTGCATCATGACTGTTAGACAGGCAGCAGTGAAGGCATGTCCCTAAGCTGTGATCAGCCCCAAACTCTTTCTTTATCCCAGTTTTTATGAGAGCAGACCCTATTGCAATGATCTAGCTATCATACTGTGCTGCATACCCTGCAGCATAAGCTCTTCAGGAGCTGGAGCCAGCGTGGGTTCTCCCTGCCCTGAGACTAACCTGAGCTTCCTTCCATGGGGACAATGGATGGCTTCAGCAACTGCAGTCACACAGTTACCAGTGATGTTTCCAGCCATAAAAGCTCTCCACCGCTGACGACTCATCTACCTCCTCTTCATGGCCCTGCAGTTAAGTGTTCTCAAGCCAGTATTCCTACTTCCTTGAGCATAAAATCTTTCCAAAGGAGCTGAGAGCGGCAAACTGCAAGCTCCTGGTATAGCTCCAGAGCCTACACAATTCTGCTGACTTAGATATAAGAAAATGACCTTCTGTTTGCAAAGGGAGTATCAGAGCAGCTGTGTTTCCTATGGGATTGGGGGCATTCCCTCCTTCAGACAGAAGTGCTTCACACACTGCCCTCAGAGCAGGTTATCTCCATGAAAAGCTTCCCAAGGGACTGACACTGAACAGTGTGGCCTATGCTAATGCTCATAACTAGTTTGCACCTCACTTTCTGTCTGAAGCATCAAGTATTCATCACGAGTGCTGAGCTACATATGGTGTAAGGTATACATTATTCCACTGGCAGCCGTTATATGACACTGTAAGTAAAATAAAGTAACAGGTAGATATATTTTCCTTGTTAATCACAAACCTAATATTCTATTAAAATGTATGAGATGACAAAATCTCAACAAACTCTTTAAAGCTATTACTAGAGGATAAAGTATTCCACCAAAGTATTAATATTAACATCATTAAAAGAGTTTTATCAAGTGTGCCTTTATCTCCAGATTGCAAACAATAGCAGCCTGAAGGAGAGATATGCCCTTGAGTATTGTGGTATGAAAACCAACAGCAGTTTTAGAGCCACATAAAGTCTTCTTGTTGCTTCAAAATTAGGGAAAAAAAAATCTTGGAGCCACAATTATAAGAAGTAATAGACTAAATGAATCTATTTTTCATCACCTTGGGCTCTGAAAAGAAAACGTTTGAGAATTATATTGATAAGAGAAAGAGCTGAGATATTCAAAAGCATTTAATGTTGTTTTAATTGATTAAACTAGATCAGGAACATTTGAAAATGCATAAAGGAGCTGTTTCTGCATAAATATTCAAACTATATCTGGTTCAGAAGATAGGTGCTGCTTTGCACATGTAAGTGATACGTGATATCTTACCTTCTATAAGTCCAATAATGTCTCTTTAGAGTCTCCAATTTTTGGGGTGCATTATTTTCCCAGTCATTGTTAACATTGGAGAACTGCCTCTCACTCCTTTGGAGAGGGAGTGCTTCTGGCAGCCCAGTGCTTTAGAAAAGGGATCTGAGTGAAGGGAGGACAAGAAAAGATTTTGGTTCTCCTTTGGCAACCCACAGGAGGTTTGTCCAATGGTCTGGTGATGCCAGTGAGTTGCAAATCCAAGCATGTAAAAGCCTAGACAAATCCCTCAGTCACTATTTGGGAAAAACATATATTCTTCCTGGCACTTGACTTTCAAGAGCAATCAACACCATTTCACTTCTGAGGGGACAAGGGCTTTTAAAAACGGCAATCCATTGACTTACTGATGTCAAGAGCACGATGTTTGGTATCCCTCAGATCCCACAACACTTCTATAGATGGTGACCCCCACTGCTCCTTCCCAGGCCCTGGAGGTCTTCTGGCCAAAAGCAATTCTTCTCCCTTTTGCTGCGATCAGTTGTTTCATGAATCCCGACAGTAGGTTATTTCAATAGATTTACAGAAGGGGTCTTGTGGGGAGGAGAGGATGGTCTTGGGGAGAGGACAGAAGTAACCAAAAGCCAGTTTATTGGAGGGCCTGTACCAATGTCAGAATTCCGCTTGACAAGGTCCCTTTAAAATGTTTCTTTGTTTCATGATCATAAACTCAAAATAGTCCCCTTTGCCACATCAGTGTAACACTGCTCTGAGATGAGGAAAATACAAGAATATTGTACTGTAGATGTCTGCCTCCCAGCTGCATTGAGTGATGAGGCTCTCTCTTCCCTGTATGTTCATAAGAGGTAATTTCTTCTAGAGTCTCTCCATAAAAAACTCCTTACAGGGAGCCCACCATTAATCTTGAGCACAGTAAGTATTAGCCAACATGGTAAAAAGAACATTAAAAAAAATCTTGTCCCTAAGCTGCAGAAGCCTAAATAATGACAGTAATAGCATAATCTCACTCTCACACACAAAGTTGTTAACTGACAAAAATAGAGTTCATGCAAAGCAGAGTATACAATCAGAGCAGAAAAGCACAACTTTCTTCACTAATTCCCAAGTAAATAACACTGAATATATTGCTTTTAAGTGTTTCATTTATTTTAAAGAAATACTTCTAAAAGAAGTGTTCCAATGACAGACCACAAAAAGCACTTTATAAAAGGAGATTAATTATATCCTGAAAGTTACAAGTGTCATTGACTAAGCGGCCTGCTGTATAAAATACCCGTATACCATCCTGCTCAGCCACCCATCCGGGCTAGGCCTGATCCTGAATTTCCAGCTGAGAACTGGAATCATTTAGCAATTATTCAGCCAAGCATAAATATTTGGAGACAGTTTCTGCTAACAAATCTTGCCTCTAGGAGCCAGGCCTATAACAATATTCTTGGCACTAGTTTTCCACATATAAATCAACCCCCTAACTTCACACCTTCCTTATTTCATTTTTACAATTTTGAAGAATACCCAGTCTGGTTTATTTATGTGGTGCTGCATCTAGGATTCTCTATACTATGGCTGCTATTAGGTCTAATTCTGGCTATGTTTCCACCATTAAAAGCAGTCCTACAATATTAAAAGAAGAGACAAGGGAAGTAGGATTCATAGCACCACTGAAAAAAGAATAGTACCCTTCTAGCTGAGGAAAGCACAGACAGACAAAATATCCTCATTTCCCCCCCCGAGTTCTGTCACAAATCTCTGCATTGCTTCCTTCCATACAGTATACATACATAAAAACAGTCAGTCAACTGATTCTCCTTTCAGGACCTGCAAAGTGTAGGGGAAACTAAATCTGGTAATTCAGGTTTATCAAACATGTGGACAGAGAAGGCCTGGCTCTGGATGGAGCAAGCAGAAAGCTGGGACCCAGTAGCTATCACTGCCCTCTGAGATTTGCCTTTTCAAAAAAGAAAACCCAATAAAAACAGCTCAAAGTTTGCAGCTCCATGTGAATCATGTTGTAAGGAAACTAGTAACCAGAGCCAGGGCAAAGATTTGCTGCATGAAGTGATCCAGGGGGATCTGCTGGAGGTGAGGGTGATGTGGTCTGCAACAGACCTGCAACCACACTCCTTCCCTCCACTGCTGAGACGGGTTTACTGCAGCAAAACTGTCACAACTCAAGTAAGATGTGACATGAAAATATCCCCACTACTAAAGCTCGTTTTAAATATATCATTGATGGCACAACTCTCTTTCTATTAAGCTATAAACAATAAAAATTTGGAGTACCCTGCAAGTTATTCTTTGCATCTGCTGCAACATGGACATTTTCTTCCCCTGTGGAAAAGCCCCTTTTGACACAGTGCTCCAAAGAAAACCAGCTCTTTGCCTTGCTTTTTTGTTTCACACATTTTAGACACAAACACACCATGTCACAAGTTCGCTACTGTAGTTTTCTAGAGTGGAGTGTGAAGCCTACAAGAAGAAATGACCTTTGAGGGTAAGCAAGTGGGGAGTGTTGAAGAGGCAGAAAGAGCAGTGGTCCCAGGAAACAGCCCTTGGATGCAGGTGATCTGCCTGTTCCTGATGCGGGGACAGTTCTACCTTCCTTACCACAGAAGCAAGTCATATCTGAAAACATGACTGTTCAAGCCTTCCCAAGGTTGCACTATGTATCGGAGAGAAAAAAGCCAGAAAGACCACAAGCCAGCCTCTTCTGCACGTGCTTTGTTGAAACGACTGTTTCACGCTGTCATACCTTGAACCTTGCAGTTCCAGCACACTTTAATTCAATGGAAATGTGCCCAACAAAGAGCTTACCAGTTTTCAACTCTAAATGCAGAAGGAAAAGTAGTAATAGCAGCAGCACCACAGCTGGGTTCTCTATAGATGGTAAATAAATCATGGGAACAACAATCCCCAATTTTACATTAATTGTTTGGAAATCTCTACAACATCAAACATTTTGTTAAAAATCTAGAAAAAAAATCAGCACAGCTCTTTTGTTTTTTCTGTTGTTGTTTTGCTTTAAAATGATTTGTTCTAAATACAACTTAACATGCAGATGACTGGTTTGAGACCAGTGTATTTCTTCAAGACAGAAAAAACTTGCAATAACTCTTTGTACAGGGATGTCAGCAGATAGACAATTTAATAAGAGGTACCTGGAAAAATATTCAGCATTTGCACATGGGTGGGGAGAGTCAGGCCTTGGGGTAGTCCAATTGGACTCAATTTGGGCAAAAGCATTTTTCAAATTAGAGTGGAATAATCCGCCACTGATTGTAAGGAATTGGAGAATAAAAGATAAAACAATTCTGAAATTCCTCACAAAGGACTCAAAGAAGTTGATGACTTGCTAACATTTTTTTCCTTTGCTAGTTTGACATTCAGAAGAGTCAATGCAAGTTTCATAAGAACCACTGTTTCTGCTCATGTAACACTTTCACATATACAGCCTCATATTGCACTTGTCCTTTTTTTCTTTCTCTTTTTTTTCTGTTTGGCTGATTTATTTGCAATTCAAACCCCTATCTAATTACTGCCCAGTAACAACATTTCCTTTTTTACAGAGCAATTGCTTTCCATATTTTTGCTTTCCATTGAATTTCAATGTTCTGGATCACTTGCCTCTATTGTTCTATCTGAGCTACTGTTTTTCCCCACACTGAATCCCTTTATGCTGTTTTTGCCAATGCTTCTAGCCTCTCTATAGCCTATTGTAATTTTTCTATCTTCACTCAGATTTGCAACTTCTTTTGACTTTGTATCATCTGACCATGAATTACATTAGCATACTGTTTCTTTCCTCTTCCAAATTTGATGCCTCACACCAACTCCTTTGTGTTGAAAACAAAGAAGTAGTTAAAATATGACTCTTTAACGCATTGATAAAAGCTATCACAGATTTTTCCTAATTTATTCTTAGCACCAGCCTGGCCCATATTAGTAGGTTTACCTAAAGGTAAGCTTTTATAGTCCAACCTTTCCCCAGTGCTTTGCAAAAGAAAAAAAGCCCAACAAATAAGTAAACCCAAACCATCAGTTTTCTTTACAGTTCTGTCTTTTGCCCTGACTCTTACCATGTTCCTCATTTTAACCTTTCTGTCTAAATTCTTAATGGTGAAGTGGAAATAAAAAGAGAGCAAATTGCACTATAGTCTGTAGTGCTGAGTCACTGCTCTCCTCCCACTCCTTTCAGCTGTGCCTCTTCCAGATAGATGGCTTCAAAATCAGCCTTGGGGGGTTGGTAATTATGGGAGATGGGGATGGGAGTGTTAGTAAAGCTTCTTTTTCTTTTGGGGGGGGGGGGTGATGGTGGTTTTCTATAGTATTACCATTCCAAAATAAACTGAATATTCCTTTCAGGTGAAGAGTTCTGGTGAAATCTTCTTGCAATATGTAGTGTTTTAGATATCTAAGAAGATGCAAAGGGATTGTAGGTCACTTAAATCTCTGAAGAAAAATGGTAAGAACAAAGTTACTACATCTGGGAAATACTTTTCCAGAGAAACTGAGCATAAAACAAATGATTTACTAGTAATCCTTAGCTTAAGTTGCTTTTAGTGCAAGCAGCCATATTGTATTAAGGGAGCTTTTGGTATGACTCTAAGATGTGAGGGTATAACAGTGCTGAAATTGAACTGCATTTTAAATCTTTATGAGATAGTATTAAAGATTCACTGATATCAGAATATCTACCATCTGGGCTGTTCTCTAGTAGTTGGGAAATAGCTATTTCTTGGAGCCTCCAGGTCTATTTTAACATGCCATCGGCTGTAACACCTGTTCCCCAGACCATTTTGTGGGCACTAATGTCCTTTCCTGCTCTCATGGTGTCGCACAGGCAGAAATAAATGAAATCCAGGCATTGTGCGCTCATGGAGGTTAACATGCTCCTCAAAGCTCCTTGTTTCTACTCTAGCAACAAATCCTGAAGTTAATGCAGCTAACACTTGCTTCAGAACGTATCCCGCATGTAGCAAAGGTGCTTAGAAAAAATACCTCTGATTAATAAAAATTTCTCCTTCACTACCAGTCTGCCTGCAAACCAGTTCGTGACATGAGCCAACTGTGTCTTGGCTGCCCGTTGCATCCAATAATGTATGGCCCCAGTGTGTGTAGGGGACTGTAATTCACTTGCAGGACTCTGCCGATGTCAGACAGTGCCTGAGCAGTTTATGAACAGCAGCAGAGCCTTGAGAGTGAATTATGGCCCTGCATTCACTCCTAGGACATCTGTTGTTGTTCAATATTGAGTATACTTTCTGTAAATTAAAAAAAAAATATAAATAACCACACTACTTCTTTACCCAGTCTTCAGTTTCCAAAGAACCCTGAGGTTTGTCATGGTATTTTCTCGCCAAAGTCACCATTACCATTTTAATCTTATTCAGGGCCATCTTTTCATGGTTATGGTAGCCTTGTAATGCAACTGAAAGGTTGGTTTCTCTTTCCTGCTTATGTATTCATAACCATTGACTCTACAAAGCCAAATTTTAAATAAATCAGTTTAAAAACATTGTTGTTTGAGAACTGTCAATTTTGATTGGGTTCCTTGTCTTCTGCTTAACCTGAACGTAAAAGTCCTTTGTGATGCCGTTTTAATTCTATTTCCATAGTAAGTTCAGTTGCACTGGGGCAAATCTGAAGTAATCTGGTGCAGTTAGTTTCCTTGCCAATACAAGTGACTCAAATCCTTGGAGTTATTCCAATTTTCCAGAATTTGGCCCAGAGAAGAGAGTTAAACATGTGACATCAAAGAGGCATTTGTGAAAAACTTTGTTAAATGTTCTATTTACGAACATTTCTGACCATGTGTCATGTTTTCTGTAAGTTTCCCCCCTCTTCCTATTTTATTACTGGGGACATTTGCCTGAAAACAGACTATTTGTTACTTAGCAAGTTCATTTGCTCCTGCTGCTTATTCCTCACTTGAAGTCACTCCTGTGATAGTGGCATCATAATTAGTTGCTCTGGAGATGATTATGATGTCACAGAGGACTGTGTGTTATATGGCTGCAAGTGATGAATAAGCAGCAGGAGCAGATGATCTCTCAGGCAATAAAGACCATGTCTTTATGAAAATATCCCTGGAAACAGAAAGTCTGAAATTCTGTATTAAAGCAGCGGAATAGTTTCCAGTTTGTCAACACTTTCCACTGAATAGCAGTGATTTTATGGTGGCTTTTTTTTTGGCGGGGGGGTGGGGGGGTAGGAGGGGTACGGTAACAGCCACTTTGTCAGATACGTGCTTCACTTTGAAACTACTTTTGAAATATTTGGCCTTCGCTTGTTCTTAGTGAATGACAAAGAGAGTGAAGTTGTATCTATCAATGAAGGGATGATGTATCATACATAATATAGCACAGCCACTTTCAATGGTCAGTGACCCTCTTTTTCCCACCACAGTCATCACAGGAAATAGTAAATTAAGTGGGCATGGATGCACAACATAAATCCCACTGCTTTCTACTCCATCAGGGAGGGTCTTTGCAAAAGATGTATCCTGCAGGACAGGAGGTGGCAGGACAAGAGAAGGCAGGATCCACAGACACATTGCCCTGTGTCTGCCCTGGAGTCGCTCCTCTACCTTGCACAGAAATCTGTCTCCCTACCAATCACTTGGCATGTCAATCCTATCTAAAATCTCTCTTCTGGCACAGTGCTCTCACCTTCTGAGCAGTTCTTAGGTCTGCTCTGAGTCGAGGAAACAGTCCGTATCTCTCCCTTCCCTTTTCAGTCTGTTTTATTCTCGCTTCTACCTTCTTCCCAGCTGCCCACAATGGACAAGAGGCAAAACCAAGAAAGACTGGGTGCAGGTAACTGACATAACAATAACCTTTATAAGATCTAAAAAGGAGATATTTCTAAGAGGCATAGTGGAAGGTAGCATGACACCTTGCTTTCTTCCTAGTCACATTGTTTAGGCCCACCTGTATGCTATAGTTACTCTCTCTCATCCTCTAAAAATTATGGGTATCATTGTTAGAAAAGACCTTACCTCCCTTCCACCTCCACAGCATTTCAGTTTTTCCAAATATCAAAACTAATGAATTAAGCATTTCTAAAAAAGCAGGTTTTCATTTATTGCACACACATTCAGAGTTGCTCTTTCTATCTGATTGGTTAATCTAACTTAATCTAGTGGGACAAAAAAAAATCTGCTTGGCGCCACAAAATACAAGAGAATGCTGTTCCTATTCTGACTACAAAGCCTGCTGTTTAATTGTACAAATATTTGTGGGTTTGGCTAAGGTGAGCACTAATTTGTTATTTTAGCAAAAAGCTTCAAGTAATTTAGAATGTGCTAAGAAAATATTCACTGCCTTTTTGCAAACAGGGATGTGCTAAATGTTTAAGAGAAACTACCATGCTACTGAAAGGACTTTGCAAGTAGATGCTTGCAAAAAAAAAAAAAAAGAGTGAAATTTTCGGTGGTTATTTTCTGGAATGTCGAAAAATACAGCTTGCAAGAACTTGCTTATGGGCAAACATTCTCACTATGTCCTTATTTATTTTAATTAGTGTTTGGGGCTTTTTTAACCTCTGATGAGGGCTTTTTGTTTTGGAGGGCTTTGCCCTACTGGTCTTCAAGAAGAATCTGCTGCTGCACAAAAAAGAAGGCGATGATTGAGGATCTACACAGTCCTGTCACCAGGCAAATGGGGACCCACTGAATTCAGAAAAATACCCCTGGCTCTTGAGGAAGAGAACTTCAATAAATCTCAGCTTCATTCTGATTGCAGACCATGCTGTAAGAGATCATTTAGAGCAATGCTTGGTGCAATCAATAACTGCATGCAAGAATTACTCTGGGAATGTTTCCTTTTGCTGGGCAGGGTGGGCCCAGCAGTACAGCTGCTACTGGAGAGTGGTGTGAGCACAGGGAGAAGTCAGGGCCAAGATATGCCAAGCAGGGATGTCCTCCCACTCACATCAAGTCATGGAATTGTAACCCATCTGCTTGGATGCTTTTTGGCATCAGTAAACAGCCTCTAGGGAATTCTCCCTAAAATGTTTAATCCGTAACATAAACTCCAAAACCAGAAATCAAAGACAGCCTATGGCTTGGATGCACATGGAGCACTCTGTTTTTCAATCTCGCAACCATGAATTAAGCACATGGAATTAAATGGCAGAACATCTATTGAAAAAGATAGAGAGGAATAAAAAATAGCAGTAAAATAGTAGCATATTAATAATCCCCTGTGGCTAACTACCAGCCTCTGGAATATGCTGACTATAATCCAAATCTTCCCTTGGTAGGGGTAAGTGACAGCACAGGTGACAAGTCACTGCTTTTCTCCTCCAGCCTACTGCCCTTCATGGAGGTAAAATATTCCCACAGCTATCACAGTCAGACTTCAGTATCTCAGCCAAGAAATCACTGGTCATGGTCCCATTGCTCACCTCCACTATGGCTGCTCATCTTGCTATCTCTTGCTCTCACCACAAGCTCCTTGGGAGTCTTGCGCTGCCAGTGTGTCCTCAAGGGCATTTGCTCTGGTGAGTGTGATTTTCCACTCCGTTGCTTTAACTCCCATGAGCTTGATTTTAGGGCTTCATTTGGTTTCTTGCTCCTCAAGGCTGTATACATGCGGCATCAGGCTGCACTGACATCTCTACTCGGGGACTCAGGGGGATCAAAGTTGCCCAAGCTTTCATGGAGCCACCCCTACCTTTACTGTGAGCTTTAATAGAAATAACCTCACTGGAGATTAAATCCATTGTCTTTTCCTTTTCAATTCTCCAAGAAATGTTGAAAGAGCGCTCCCACCTTGGGGCCTTTGGGCTTTTCCTAAAGCTTTTTGCCAGAAAATGCTGCCTTCCCACGAGCCTCTGTCCCACCTTTCCATATTAGCTGTTTTGTCTGCTACCTCGCTTTTGCTAAAAGCAGATAAAAAACAAATCAATTTCTTTCTTGAGGAAAAAAATGCCAAGATTATCAGAAACTGTCATGGCTTCAGTGCCACATACATTATGGCCCATGTCAGCCATACTCAGAAGGAAACATGAGGTTAAGCTTTTAGCTGGCTGGAGGAAGATGCTGAAAATGTAAGCATGACTAATGTAAACGTAAGCATATTATTAATGTCTCTGTGTGATGCTGTGAAGAAAAGTAAAGCCTGTGCATTGCTTTCTAAACTTACAACAGGTTTTTTGCTCAGCCCAGCAGCAAGATTTTAAGTCAAGCAGCAGCTGGTTATCATATTATTCAAGCATATAAACTTCTCCTAGCTGAAAAGGACATGGAAGGAAAGAGCTGGCACATAAAACAGCAAGAGAGCAGTTAAGAATGACAAACTCCCTCGCAGAGGTCACACAATCACAGGCCAAACCATCTCAGGCATCCAAACCAACCATTGACTCATCCTTTGCAGCAAGTTATCTATTAAATGGATTATCTGTGAACCAGATCTGAAAGAACAAGACCATCATCTTCATGTCTAAAGCCATCATAACCTTTGCCTTTGCTCAGCTCCAGTTCATACTTACATGCCTTGTGACCTGTTGTACCCTACAGAGCTGTAGGTGTGCTTGCAAACTCTTCAATACCATTGCCCATCCAGCATCACAGCAGGGATGATTGCTGCCCTCCATGAACTAATCTCTACAGTTGTCCAGATGGCTTTGAAAACTGTCTATTGACAAACTAGTATTTGTTTCAGGGCATAGAAAGATGTACAACATTAGACAAATTCCATCTCCTCAAGAGAAGTTGGAGTTTTCTTGTTGCACCAAGGAAAAGAGTGCAAGTTGAGGAGAATGTAGATCCCGTCGATCTCTACAACTGATATTTACCTCCCAGAGGACGTTATAACTGCTGAGACTGCGGAAGTATTATCTTGCTCTCAGAGAGCTCTCTGATGAGGAATTCAGTACTGTAGCTGTGGCACGGCACGAAACACGTGGTTAGGATGTAAAAAAATGAAAAATAGGGCCCGAAGAGCTAGAATGTCTGTGATGAAACTCCTCCTTCAGCAAAATGGGAAGTGTTAAAGCTCTGAATATCAATCAGCACTTCCCACAGGCAGTGGGATTTACTGGAAGGATCTGCCAGTGTTTCAGAGACATTGAATCCTTTCCTTAAATTAAAATTGTGACCAACAAGAGGCAGAGCAAATTACTAAGGAAATCAAAAGTGAGTGACATTACTCTTTTAAAACAAAACTACAAAGTGAAATTCACTGTAGGGTGCATGAAAACTCCATCAGTTCTGTGTTTTATGTAAATGATCTCCCCAAACACTTGCAAATAACAGCAAATCGTAAAAATGCACCACAGAGTTTAAGTTTACAATTCAACAATAATAATAGTGTACAGTATAATAATAATAATGTAATAGTAATAATAATAAACATCCATTGCTTTATTACAACTGCAGAGTGTGCCTGATTGAAAGTCATTAAAAATGTATGTAAAAATCAGAAGGAAAGACAGAAAGTAGTTTTTGCTGTAGCTGTTTATGTACAGTGTACTTTGCTTCTCTGAAGCAAATCAGTGGAGTGAGGGAAGGAAAGACAGGAAAAGTCCAAAATAATAAACCATTTTTAAGAGTTGTTATAAAATTCCTGAGATTCAATTGTAAGATGACAGCTATTAGCTTCTTAGAAATTCTTAGAAATTCTTTACTGTAAGGGTTGTGAGGGACTGGAATGACGTGCCCAGGGAAGTTCTGAATGCTCCATACCTGACGGTGTTGAAGGCAAGGTTGGATAGAGCCTTGGGTGACATGGTTTAGTGTGAGGTGTCCCTGCCCATGGCAGGGGGTTGCCACTAGACGATTTTAAGGTCCTTTCCAACCCTAACCTATGATTCTATGATTCTTACAAAGAACAAGAGAAAACAAGGGACACGCTTCTGCAGTTCAAATACTAGTCATAATTTTCAGTCGTCCCTTTTCTCTGTCCCCAAGAAGCTCAGATTAAGCAAGTGCACTACCAGGTACCACCAGAGGAAAAGGTACACAAATAATTCAAGTTTGGTCAATACTCGTGGTAATTAAAAGGACATTTCAAATAAAGTTTTTTGCCTGTGCTTCCCCTGGATACTTTGTTCACACTCTGGAGAAGATTGGTGTCTGCAAGCTCCTGAACACCTTTAAGGGATGATTGCAGATGCTGTAAGAAGGCCTCAGAGATGTTTAGACAGATTGTGAAGTTTCCTGCTGGGCTGGGGTCTGGAGTTGTTCAGTAAAAGGAGTCACTGAAGCACTTACCCATGTTATTCCTCCTGTAGGTTGTTCCTGCCTGTAATGCAGTTGGAAGAATTTCTGTGTATCTCCATGTTGCTGGCTGGGCAAGAAGGTAGATGTCATGCCAGAATAAAACCCCCTTCGCAGTCAAAAGAATGATGGCTTCACTCTGGCTGGCCTTCCTGTTCAAGCACTAAGGGGACTCATTCCTTTCCTCATCCTGTTCATTCTCTTGAAATTTGCCTTGTACTTTTCAAATAACCCCCAGCGTTAGAAGTAGAAGAGATTTGTTCCTGCATCCTGTCCATCTTCCTTCTGTGGAAAGGTCGTTTCTTGTGATGTAGTTCCCAGCAGTGTTTGCATTTTCCCAAAGCAACAGGTTAGAGACTATTTGGGAAAAGAGATGAGCAATTGTCATTGAAACAGTAACAACAGCAGACGGGATGCTTGGAAAATCAAATGATTTATGATTTCAAGCACATGAACAGATCTTTAACCTCAATCCCATAATCTCCTATTTCTGATATAAACAAGACACAAGTGAAAAACAGAGGACACCAACAGATGTGAATCATCTGGAACTTAAAATGAGAGGCATGTGTTGAAAGCAAAGACATTTATAAGATGTATTTCCCAATTTATAGTCCATCACTTTTTTACATATGAAAAACAATGAACATTTCTCTTGGGCAACTATTCCACAGCTCAGTACAGGCAGAAAGAATTTTTTCAAACATTGAGACTTCATTTTCCATTTCCTATAATTAGCCCAGGATTCTTAACTATACCCTAATTATACCCTAGGTATATCATTAATACCCTAGGTACTAGCCTAAATTAATCCTCTCCATCCTTGTTGTCTGCACCCATGTAATTCTCCTGGGAAGAAAACATGTTAATAAAATACATGAACTGTTGCCATTTTTCCCCCCAAGTTTTAACAGGAAAAAGTGAGGACAGCTCAAGGGCAAATTGAGATTCTTACTTATTCTAGCATTTTTTTACACAACTGCGTTTTTCTCCAGGCTTTCATAAGCTGTAGGTCTTTTTCTCCCAGTTCTCACTGTCCTCAATAAGAGAGGTTTTGAACTTACTCTAGTGTTTATAGCATAGCTTTCCAGAAAGCATTGTGAAAAATAGCATTTACCTTGTGGAGAGCATTCTTATGGGAATGCTATGGAGTAGCTAGAGAGACACCATATAAACCATCCATTTCTGTCCTCTGGATCTCAAGGTGATGTGACTGGATAATTTCTTTTTCATCCTGAATGTGCTACAGTCCAACATGTGGAGTAGCATTTCTTCAGGAGAAAGCTGTTTGCCCCTCTCTGGTTAGCCAGGAGTTATGTGCAGCTGTAAACAGGAAAGTATCAGGGGTAGAGGCTGAAATGGTGCCCTATGAAAGCAGATGGATGGAAAACTGTTCTCATCTTTCTTTTTTTACTTGATCAATCAACTCTGCAAGATATGACATTAAAAACATTGATCAGTTCTCAGATCTGTTTGTGAAACTTTTGACAAGTCTCAACTATATCTTACATACAGGTCACGTGGTCTATCAAACATACAACTTAGAATATTGGTTTTGGTAATTTGGAACTGGCAAATGCAACGGTACAAAAGGTTAAATTTAAACTTCTCTGGGGTCAAAGGTATTTCAGGATTATCAAGGCACTGGCCTGAAATACAGCATAGTTAGCTACCAGATGAAAATGATTTTTCTTGCAGCAATTACTGTGGTAGTCCCAGAAGGGGTATGTTATGTTAAAACTGCACTGACGCTCCAGAAGTGTTCACAGGCAGGTTTTTTAGGCTGCTTTGGAGGGTCTGCTGTTTGCTTTTGTTGGCAAGCATGACCTGTGTGTTTATTTTATTCCTTCCTTACTTCACATGGTGAATTTTGTTCTCTGCATGTATGAGAGGATTACAGGCAAGAGATGTTAAAGTTTCTGTTTACCTACAAAGCATGTACAAACAGAGGGCCTGATCCAAACCCTGCTCTCACCAGTGGAAAGTTGAGTCATCATCTCTGAAAGTCTAGCCTCATTTTAGAAGATGCCCAAGTACAAATATGTACTCCTCAAGCACCACGTTTCTTTATGAGGAAAAGAGGAAGCAGTCTGTTTTATTCTCTAATTTTCCTCTAGATAGTAGATTTTCTTTTTTAAGGGCAACTTCGTGTTTAACTGAACTTGAGTTCTAAAGGTTATACCGCAGCTCTGGCTGGAGACCAGTTTTCCCTGGAAAGATTGAACTGTTTTTTTCAGTGATTCCTAACAGTGTGTAAGATAATCCTCTGCCCCACTTAGCCTTCTGTGTTGCATATTGCTCATAATTTGTTTATTTTGTAAATACAAAGAATGAAAAACAATGTCAGTATGTCATTTACCAAGAAAAGGAGAAGACCATGGAACAAAGGGGTCAGCCCAACATCAAAGGTGGATAAAGATGCACAGTATATCATACTACTATACGGCATGGAAATAAGTCCTTGCATGGTGCATAGGAGACCCCATTACAATCCTCTCCAGGGAGTCAGCAGGAGGTAAACAGCAAAACAGCCTTTGTGTAACACATGAGCACATCCTGTAAAGAGCATATATAGATGGTGAATTTCTCTAAAAACTGATACTTAGCATGCTAAGCAAACAAACAAGCAGCTGAATTCATGTAAATTAGATGAATGACTTGGGTATAGGAGACAGGAACCTCGTAAGTCAAATGATTCCCAGCTTCCAGAAAGATTTGCATATAACGTAAGGAGAGACCTTCTGCAGATGCAGGTTTGCTAGAAGCGTGTGTGTCTGGGGAGTTGCATCTTTGTGGGACTGACTCATTGGAAGAACAGATTAATAAACTAAGGGAAAAAAAGTCTGCTTCTGCTTTCAAAACTGCAAAATGGAAGTGCCTGAGTGCAGTGTTTTAATTTTCTTGCCCTGTATATTAATAGGTTGGCTTTTCCAAATGAAGCACCTCTCTTTCCAGCTCAGATACCAGGAGTCAGCAATTAGCCTGCATGGGGGAGCTGCATGAAGGAGGATGAGTCGTTTGGTTTGGACACTGGAATGGAGCGCAGACCCTCAACCATTGCTTGCTTCTGTTGCTCATTTATAAAACAAGCAAAAAAATTAAAAGTTGTTGTAAGGACCTCACAGTTAGAATTGCCCCTAATGCTTGTCAGTGCAATGCCTTTCACTGTAGACATTGTGCCTTGCCTGCTATGTGACTCTGTTCCTCAGATAAAAATAATAACCTTTAGGAGAAGGGCCCTCTCTGCAGTTTTCACAGAGTATTGAGTTGTACTCTGTTGATGCTGAGTCAAAAACATGCACTTTTCTTCCATATTCATTACTGTGCTATTTGGAAGGCTCAAGGACGTGAAACGAACTTTAAGCTGAGAAGATGTTAACAGAATGTATACATGGAAATCAGTGTTTCTGTCTCCATCTGTTTCTTTGGTCTTAAAAAACACAAGTGCCTCTGTAGCACAGTCAGTACACTGACAACTTCTGGGCCCGGTGGGCAGACATTTTTCACATCCTTTTTTCAGTAAGACTGCCAATACTAAAGCCTTGTCACTGCCATTTGTAATGCACTTTTGTTTTATCACATTGAGATAAAATTGTTTCAGCCCACTGCCCAGGACTTTGCCACCATGACTACTGATCTGAAGCAAAGCTTTCAAGCATACAGAAAACTGGGGAGAGAGCCTGAAAACTGAAACAAAACCAGAACAGATTAAATTAGAGTTCTAACAAAACTTACTGAGATAGACACTATAGTCTCAGCCATTTTTTTTTTCATATCTTCTTTCGATAATCAGAATCCAGTGTGGATAGAAAAAAAGAGAGGAAAGATTAAGAAGGTGGTTGTCCAGATATCAGGGTACCACTGTGTCATGTCAATCACCTAGTAACCTCAGATCTCTCTCCTCCTATAAATCAGTGCCTGTTACAAGGAAAATTCTGTATCTGAAAACTAACTCATTACCGTCTGTTTTTTCTACAGGACATTCTTTGGAGGCCTGAAAGCTGTTTCTAAACAGAGCAGCTTCCTCCTTACTCCTCTTCCAATCTGGTTTGCATTGCTAAGGAAGTCCTTCAGATACCGAAGTACACAGCGTCACCATAATGCTGAGATGTTGTCAATTTGGGAAGTCTCGTACTTGCATTGTGCCATTCTCACCATGTAGAAGGCCTGATAAGAGTGGAAAATTGAGTTTGGGCTATTATTATCACAAGTTAGGAGTGATATCATTGTTGTTCACCTCTGTTCTATTGAGGTATCACTCACAGGGTGGACCGAAGAGCCAGAATAGATATGCAGTTTATTATCAGACAATGTAGATGAAGAACAGTTTATAACTTATAAAGTGGCTTCTGCACAATCCTTTGATCTGTGTTACCCACTCTATTGTTAACACCTGTGCAATGCTCAATAAAACATTCCCACTAGCCCTTTTTGGTATCTCCAGTGTGCAATCTGTTATATTTCCTGTCGATGATGCAGTACATAACTCATTTAGAGGGGCATGTGAAGTGTTCAGGAATGACAAATTAAGATTTAGTTCAAACATTCCTGATGGGGTCTTGGTGCATTTACCAGTTTTATAGATCTGTTTCCTGGGAATGTACCTTGTAAAGTCACATTTGTGGGTTGTTTATTCAATGAACAAAGTGATCCATTATGTTTTTGTCACTGTTTTAGACATGAATGGAGGGTAGGGAAATAATTGCAGTAAATAGCTCTTCTTTCCGACTTCCACAAGAGTGAAAGTTGAAATACAGCAAATGGAATAACCCATTCAGGATTGTAAACTGAAGCAAAAAAACATACTTAAGTGTATTTAATTCTCTTCTACTTCTTCCATCTTGGGAATCTGGAGGAAAAAAAAATCTAAAAATCATTGATTGATAAAACATAGCATAGGAAAATGGAACACAAAATTTTAAATGTAGAAAATTTAGTTTTAGTTATTCCAGGGGTTGTGAATGCCAATGGGGAGGAATGGTTTAAAACATGGTTCTCTCCCCACCCTGTTCTTTCTCACAGAAAGTCTTTGGCCGTCCAGTGCAGAAAGTGGTATGACTGGTTTAGGTTTTCCAACCCAGAGGGCAAAAAGAACTCCTGCTAGTCTCAGAAAAAAATCTTGTTTCTGATAAATTTTTATTATTATTTTGAAGATTAAGTATGTTTTGAGGATGTGTGTCTGATTTCTGTAAGCATCTTCTGATTTTTTCTCTACTACTCGCAAGTTTTTTATTAGTACTAAACACAAAAGTTACTAAACAGTAAGGTGAGAAACTAAGTCATTTATTTTGTAGTGTCACTATAAGTGGGTGCTTTTACCAGAATTCCAATGTTATGCACCTTTGCTAGAGGCCACAGACTGGAGCTCTTATGTTTTCAGCTGCAGGCTAGCTATCAAGTAATTCTCTAAACTAGAACAAAGAAATACTTATTCAAAGTTCTCAGTTCACTCTTTGGCTCCAGAGAGGCCAATGGATGCAAGACAATGAAAAATGAATGTGGTTTTATTTCTGTGTGGACAAGTAAGACACCAAAAAATGAGTTTTTGCAGAAGTCCAGAAGAAGCTGAGAACAGATCAGAGCTGAAAAAGTTCTTTCACCATTGCCATGTACTACATTCCTACAGGAAATATCTGCCTGTGGACTAATTTTCCGTGGATGGCCTCAGGGACTTGAAAATCCTTTACAAAATAATTTCCTTGCAAAAGATAAAGGCAAAACTTTCCAGGCCTTTTCCTGCCCCACTGAAGGGTAAGCACTGACTCTGAGTACTGAAGGAATTAATGTGCCCATGTACTTAGACATGGCTGCATAGGCTGCCATAGCTCTGAAGGCTGCGTATTTCACATACTCCCTTCACTTCAAGCTCGGGAAAACCCAATAATTTCCCAACTTCCCTACCTGGTACAGACACAAAATATTCACTGATGTGGGTAAAGATGTGTATAAGGGGACAATGTGTTCATTCCCTCTGCCACAGGGAGCTGCTCTGCAGAGTTGTTAGTCTCTGCTAGCTTAGATGATTCCTTTCCCTCTGTGCTACAGGAGCATCCAGAAAAGCTTACAAGATACTTAGGGTAAAACCCTTTCCATTTGGAGGATAATCATGCCTGGCTTAAGTAAATTCAGTTGCTTTAATGTGGCAAAAAAGAAACTTCCTTTTTCTGAGCTCTCACTCTCTCTCAAAACAGATTGATCAATAGAGCAGCACAGTGAGAGTGAAGACCTGTTTTCAAAGAGGAAAGTATCTTGTGAATAAGCCACTGGCCTGAAACTCAAGAAAATGTCTTTGCTTATCACATGTTTGCTGACAGAGAATCCTTGCAAAATGCTGGATTTCCAAGAACAGATTGCTGAACTCCTACTTTCATCTCGGTAAAACTGCAGCCAATAAATCATAAAACCAGAATTACAGAGACTTTGTTTTGGGGTAAAATCAAAACTAGAATTAAACATTCTACTTTCAGGCGATAAACCTCTAATCCTGGACTGTTGGGCCAGTGAGCTGTAGCCAATAAATAAATTTCATCACCAAAACTGAATAGCAAATTATTTGGCCCCACTGAGCTGTCAGATTTTCTCCCTTTTGTGCACTCTTCCCCTAGGACCACTGATCTGGAAGGGGCTGTGGTCAGGTTGTTCTTATGCTTCATTTAGTCTCCTCCAAGTTCTGAACATTTAGAGAGTAGTCAGGATGAATGCTTAAAAGCAAAACTTTACCCTTTGCTACTGATGAAATTCAAGGGTTTAGGACCATAACTCTCACTCCAAACAATGCCGAAGCATGTAGAAATATGTGTACTTCAAATCCTTTCTTCTTCTTCTTCTTGTTGTAAAGAAAGGTGAACAACAAAAATGCAAAGAAGACAAGGAACACATAACCCTTTATTTACATTCCTTATTATTTATATTTGGGATTTGATTCTGATCTGTGGTCAGGAAGGAATCTTTTTTCCCGTATGTAAGATTGTTAGAGAGCTGGGAGGGATTTTTTGTTCTCTGATAATAAGATACAACTTCTTCCAGAGGTGCGTCCTTTTAAAAATGCATTCACAACTGGCTAGGGCACTGGTGACATCCCAATGTCCCCCTGTGGCACATTCGAATTTTGAGGATGTTGCCTTTAAATAAGTGTAGAGGATATAGTGAAAGACATTTCAGCTTGTGAAACATAAAATGGATGTTCTGTGACCACTCTCCAGACAAAATGGTTCCTCTGACTCTGGGGAAATTATATCCAACATTCCTATGCAGTCTTTAAAAAGATATTTTGAAATTTAAATATTACTTTGTTTTCCATAATTGCAGCAAACAGCTGTGATCAACATTCAAGTAGACCGAAGAAAAAGATCTTCTAGTCTTAACATTTTTCCTAACAAGTTAAATATCCATGACAAATTTCAGATATATGCTACTTTAGTTCCTTGTATTAGAATTCATTCCATGCTGTGGATTTTAAACTTACAGTGTCATATTTAGGTATATTGCAGTTTACAAGAGATTTGGTGCTTGTTTGTTTCATTCTTTTAATTCAGATTCATCCATTTCTAGAGATAGACCAAATCATCAGAGAAGGAAAGAAGTGTGAACTGTTTAGTAGGGGTCTCTTAGGCATCACTTCGAAGATAGATGCAAAAGAAATATTTTAAATTACATTTAAAAAAAAAGCAAAACTTTGATGGCTCTTCTTAATAAATAAAAATTATCTCAAGTCTTCAAGAACTCAAGTTTTGAAAGGTTTGAACTTTGAACTTTCTGTATTCCAATCCCTCTCACAAAGATGGAGCCCAGAGAGATAATCCAGTGCAAAGTACTCATTTCTGGGGACAGTAAGGATAGGTGCCTCTGATGAGAGTTGTATGAAACCAAAAACCTTTCCTGCTGTGGAGAGATTGCTTAATATCCTATTAAATTATACTCCTGTCTCTGAATACAACTATTGGAGGTGATTCTTAAAGATACTTGGAGACTATGGTTTACGTGTAAGGCAAACAGATTGCATTTGTAACATTTAACACACAATAACAATAATAAAACACACTGACGTGGGTTTTCTGTGTAAACAGTCTCTTCTGAAGATAGAGCCTGTGAAATGTTTTGAGAACTTTGACATTTATAGCTGTATTTATAATCTCTTTTGGATCATTTCCTCATGGAATCACATGTTTGTGTATTTTAAATTCTCTGGAGAAATAAAAATGTTTAAACAAAATAATGATGTGATAGGCATTTTATGAGGGCTTGTTCAACACACACACATGTACAAGCACGGCTGGATTTGTTCTGAGGTAAGTGAGTGGGAGTTTTGGAAGTGGGTATCAGGGAGAGAGCCTTACTGAAATTATTAGAAAGAGAGGAAAAATAACAAGTATTCTCAGGACTGTACAAAAGATAAGACTCTTGGTGTCTGAAAAGTAACATGACAGTTGTTATGCTTACTGTACCAATGTATGAAAGAGAGGTAAAGAGAGAGGAGATACATTTATGCTCATATGCATGCATATACCTCGACAAGTGTAAATGAATTCACACAGACACACATCACATAGGTGCTTGTATTAGTGCGTAATTCACGGTAGATAATTTATTTGCCAGTCTTTCTACTAATGGCACATACGTGAGCAGACTGTTTTTTCTTAAATGTGATTCTCATTCCACAGAGTTTGAGTAGGTTTTTACTGTACAGTGAGAGCACAGGTAGCTTAGTGTGAATATTTGACATTGGATATGCAAAATCTAGTTGTGTCCCCTCGATGCTACTGATCACACAGATCACATGGTGTTTTTCCTGTTTGTATGTCATTAGCGCCATCATAGTGAAAAATAGGTTTATTTCTTAGGATGGAAAAAAAAACTGGCAGATCTGTTTCCAAAGCAAAAGTACAGATTAATAGGATTAGACTTGCATTAGATGTGTATATACCCCCTGGACACCCCAACCTTACTTAAGACACCATTTGGTCACAGGGTAAGATTGTCACCTGTGTCCCTCAGCCCACAAGATAGAAATCAGTAATTACAGTGGGAGATAGAGAAGCAGTCTGCCCAAACTCAGGAAGAAGAAATTCCAGGAGGCCTGTGCCAGCATTGCCTTCAGCATGGCTATTTCTTCACAACCCAGACCCGTATCTCCTGTAGGAGGGGGGGGTTGAACTCCACATTCCAAGAGCAAACACATATCTCAGTTCTTCCGAAGTGCTAAAAAACTGTATAAGCACAGAGAAGCAAGTCCATTTTTAAACGCAAGCAAACGCTTGCCCAGAATGTTTTACAATGCTCAGTATAGCTTTCTCTTCTATTTTTTCATATTCAAACAGTATCACAGGCGTGTCAGCAGTGTTTCTAAAAAGAAAAGAGGATACAAAGAGCTTGTGAGCCCTGGAAAATTCTTTCTATGTCAGCTTCAAAATTCTCACCAAAGCTGTGTAAGAAGCTTGCTAGAACAGCACCAGATGCTCAAGTGTCTTCTCTAGTTGGAAAATGATAGCGATTCGCTAGCTGCACACAGTTCTCATTGAAGTCAGTAGAAAGATCCCCACTGATACAAGGAGTCACTGGATGAAACCCCAACTTTGCTAAATAAGTTTTCTTATCTACCAACTAGAGAAAAAAAGCATGTATGGTTGGAAGTAGAGGCTGCTCCAGAAGGAACAGTGAGTTTTTCAGGTCTAACAGAAGCTCATGTAATAGAGAGCTTTTCTTCTGGGGATTTCGCAATGCTTGGAAAGACATACCTATTTGCAACTCTTCCCTGCAAAATAAGGAACTCAGTTGTACTTTCTTTCAAATGCCAATTTTGCTCTCCTTCCTAGGAGCAAATACATACTTTGTTCTGTGGCATATAGTGAAACCTAGGTAAATCTCAGATATCAGAGGAAAAGCACACAAATAATGGAGCAAAGCCTGCCATTATTTAGCATATTACTGCCTGAATACATGTCTTAAAAGACTTGCTTTAGTCCTAGCGTTTGGATGAAGAAAAATCATCACTAAGAAGTAGTTCAGAAGATGGAATGGTTTAAGCAGAGATCTCTGGGGAAGTAAACAGAAAGCAGAGGGTTGAAATCTAGCATATAAAGCTCACGTAAATAAAGCACTGACCTTTACTTCTGACACTGTTTCAAGTCCAGCTTTCTCTCTTAAGTGGAACTAGACAAAGGTTGGTGGGGAGGTTTATTCCCAGGACCACTGTTGGGCTTATCAGACATCCCAAGGGAAGCAATGTGAAAGGTCACAACGTAGCTGCTGGCTATTTTTTAGCCGTGGAAGGGCCCCCAAAATTCAGTGTTTGCAGAGTCCTCCTGATGAGCAAAAACTGTCATCTGTTGTTTCGCCCTCTTAACACATTCTAATATTGGCTCCAGAGCATTCGATGTCTACAGAATTCCATACTGAGCCAGAATGACCAAGACGATAGCTTTTGGTAATTGCTTTTCAGCTATATCCTGCTAAGTTCTTTCTGAAGTCTGCAAGATGAAATGATATTCCTCCCCTAAACTGCTCTACTGCTCCAATACAGGTTTGGAGTTACTCTCCAGAGAATAGACTCAGTCCACCAGAATTTTGTAACAGATTAGAAAATTCCATTGTAGTTCTCAGATAACTGTAGGTAGTGGTAGCAAACATGTCTAGGGAAAAAAAATCATATATCTTGTGGAGAAAGTGAGATATTTAATGTTTTTAAAGAGCATATCACATGCTTTAAAGAAGGCTTCATCCACCACTATCCACCAAAAAACATTTTCTGAAGCCTTACTCTTTTCTTTGTCACCATACCTCATATTTTTTCTTCTCTTGTCTATTTTCTCTTTGCTGTTCTTTCTTCTATTGCATTCATGTTCCTATTTCCTTCTTTTCCTTCTCCTTATCTGTTCATCCACAACCAAGGATCTGCCACAATGAATTGCATATTTCTGGTAGAGAACATGAAGTTTTCTAAAAGAAGATGTGTTCCCTTGGCTGGTTTTCTCTTGGCCAGTTCTATGTGTGCTGAGTGACATGGAGATCAAAGGCCAAAATCATTTCTATAAGCCACAAAAGAATATACAGGTTTTATAAGAGATGTGAAATGTCTCAGGTTTGCAAACTTGATTCTCCAGCCCCATCACTGACCAGAAGAAAATATCCCAGCCTTTTTTAACTAGAATATATCTACTCAAGTGTATCATAAATGACTGAACTAAGCAAATCAATAAGCAAGGGGGGTTTTCATTTATGGAAAGAAAGAGCTAATCGGTAGTAATATGATTGTTCTCTGTAGAAAATGGTTAAGGTATAGAGTGCTGCCATTGAGACGTAGGCAGCATTAGTCACTGTCAATATTCTCAGAGAGTTCTACTCATTGTGATGAAGCTTTATAAATCTTTGTCATGTCTTCAGTGCAATAGACACCCAAATCTACTTACATTTCAGGTAACATATTAACATAAATAGCCAAGTACCAAATAGGATATCCGACAATTTTCACTAAAAAATAGGGGTTAGATTATTATGTGAAATTGTGCTGTATTATCTTCCATTTTTTTTTTTTTAAATGATCAGTGCATACAGGGAAGACAAGTAGATTTCAGGATGCTCATAGATGTCATTAAAAGTGAACTGAACAATCAAAAGCATATCCACCTTCTAAATATGAAGTTAATGTCTCTCGTGTTGAGGTGCTTCTCACCTGAATTCTTGCTGACTGTTATTCAAGTAACATGTTTTTTAAAGATATTTATTGTATTCCAGTTGATCACAGCTTTATCAGTCTATTCTGGATCTGGTTCTCTTCAGTTGTCAACTGACACAAGCCTAAACAAACTCATGCTAACAGATGTTTTGGTCCCTTCTCATCCAAGGCTCAGGTGCAGTTGTCTCTTTCACTTTCTGCCAACCATGGCAATGTCTAGAAACTGAAAATAACTCCTTGTGTCTGGTCTAAGCTATTTTTCAACCATGTTGCAGAATGTTCAGATTTGGTCCCAATCAGTAACAGTCACAAGTGCTGCAAAAATCCACCTACAGTTTCAGTTCAGGATTGAGACTGGCCTTTGTTGCACATTAGCATGTTGATTCTCTAATATTATCTTTTTCTCTCCCCTCCTTCCAGCTCTGTCTTTACAGGCGATGCTACTCATATCTTAAGCATCATGAAATGGCATTAATGGAGTACGTCACACTATGAAAAGATGAGCTAGTGAGTCAATGTATTCTTTTCAGACTACAGAGTGTGTCTGGCCCCATCTGTCAAGGACACATGTATATATCTCTTAGTCCATTTTAGTTTTAAAATATGATTTTATCAGAAGTTCCCAGAGGCAAGAGGATTTGCCCCATTGCCCCAACAAGCCCGGTATAAAGGCATACACTGATGAAGAATTAGAAAAGTAAATCTAGGTAGATGTTGTGATTGCTTTCTGGAAACAAACTAACAACACAAACGTTTTCTTCATTATTGACCTTTCAATGTACCAGGAAGCAACTATTTCTTTCAGGACTTAACTAATATGCATTGATAAATACCCATAGTAATTGTGCGCAGTGAAACATCAAACTGTGTACATGTAGAAAAGAGGCAGAGACATAAAAAGTGTGTTTGTACAATTATACTTATGCCCAAAAGTAATTAGGCTTGTACTCTGGGTTGGAGGACAAAAATAATCATGTATTTTTCATAAAAATAATAAGGTAATTAGCATGTAAACACTATGTTGCCACATGGCAATTATTGCAGGCCGGGTTTTGCTCCCTCTATTCTCATACTGACTACTGCTACCAGGCGAACTGACCCCCACCTCCTTGATACCAAAGTGACTATTTGGAAGCCATGTACCGATTATGAGTAAAGGTGACAGCCTTATGTAATTAAATGGTCAATGTGCAATTACTGTGCAAAAGTACAGCATAATGGAACTCAGTAAAAGAATCTCTAAGCAGAGGAGCAGACACATTTAAATACTGCATTATTAGAGTCGATGGGTCCTTCTTCCATTGTAAGTAAAAAGATTTCCTTTCATGTTTTTTTTTTTCCCATTCTGTACCCCTTTTAAACAATTCTTGGGTTCAAGAGCAGAATCATAAGAAAATCATTAATGTGAGAAGGGGCATGTTCCTCTCTTCACCACTCTGCTGACCAGGTATGAGTATGCTGGTAGAGCCATCTATAAGCGGAAGTCAGCCTTGTGGCAGGAGCAGAAAGGAAGCAAGCTGAAGGAAGTGGGCGGCATTCATATTCTTGGGGTCTAGACAGATTTCTGTGACAGACTGCATCTGAAAGCTGTTCCATGTGCTCTATGCCTTGGTTTCCCAGCCACAAGATCAGAATAGTTTTGTTTCTATCAGGGATTCTGTGAGACTGAAATCGATTCCTAAAATGTCAAGTGCTCAGGAGCTGTGGGGACCAAGGATCTTATGCATAGGAAGATTATTCCTTCACCTCAGTGAGCCCCAGATGTATTTATTTGAGTTTTTCAATGCTTGTGATAAATACAGTGCCACTGTTCTTATCTGATTGCTTTTGAGGATCTCAAAGCACTGCAAGAAATTTAATGATCTGGGTGATAATGTTCCTTCTTTTATTAAAATCGACAACAATGCCCCCTTTGATGTTATTGGTAACACAGTCATGCCACAGCCTTTATAATATGCTGAGGAGGAAGGTATGTATCTCATGCCTTTTCCAGTCAAAAAACGATATAATCATAGAATGGTTTGGGTTGGAAAGGACTTTAAGGTCACCTAGTTCTAAGTCCCTTGCCCTGGGCAGGGAAGTAACACGGTTTGTTTTCCTTAGGAACAACAGGTCCCAGCTATAATATAAGATTCCAGTTAAACTAAGAAAGCAAAACTTTGCTAAAAAGCTTCTTGGAGATTGATGATGTTGCTACCAAACCAAAAGGAATTGTACCCACTGATGTCAGTGGTATGCCTGAGCCATCACCCTCTGCTCCCTGCACTGGACTGTGAAACAATGGTTAGTTTTCAGTGCAGATAAAATGAAAATGAACAATCAAGAGGCAAAACATCTCTTAGAATAAAACAGAGACATTATAGTGCCTAATTAACCAAACTGTCCTAAAAGGTGTTTGTGTTTTCTGAAGCATTTTGTCGCAAGACCATTGTCAGGCTCATTATAAATGTAACCCACCAGCATCTAATTGGTATTCCAATATCTTTGAGCTGTGACCTAGAAAGAAAGAGCAAAGCAGAAGGAAGTAGTACAAAAAAAAATCTTGTCATGGTCCTAAAGTGGTAGGGCAAATGTCTGTTCGTATACTGTACATGCATAAACAGCTCTTTCTCAGCTGCAATTTAATGTTGCTATACCTTCAATTGCAATTACATTGAATCACATTGCAACAAATCTTTGTAATGCCAATCCCATCTTTCCACCTCATTGACAGCTCTGGAGATGCATCTGAAATTCATAGTAGCCTCATAGCCTATGGCAAGAGAAATCCATGCTGCTAAAATTTTATTTTAGAATTCAAGCTGGTTTCTCTCCGTCTAGGATGCTCTGGTTTTAATCTTTTGCTGCCTAGCACAGTGTATCAAAATAACCAGCCAATATTGTTAAACTGTCAGGGGTCTTCATTGCTGCTGAATTTTACCAGTATAAATAAATACTGTAACTTAAGGAAAAAGAATCCCTCTGGACAGAATTTTTAACATTAATAGAATTAAGAGGAGAGGGAAATGTGTATAAACTTCGACTTGACAACAGCCTTCTCCTTTCCATTTTTTCTTTTTTTGGTACAGAAAGAAAAGGCTTGAGTAGAATATTCAGGCTGATTTACGGCTCAGGCTGATAGGGACTCCAGGCTGGATCCCAAAAATTGAACAACATTCAAAGGGAGAGATATTTAAAAATCCCAGAAAAAGAGATATTTCCAAATTAATGGCATTGCCCAAATGCCTTGGCTCCTTGCACCCCACCAGGAAGGTTTATTATTTTCTGGTAAAATGTTGCTTGAATGGGGAGTGGTAGTCAGTGATGCGTCAGTGCTGCTCTTTGAAGACATTAAAAAGCTGAATGCACAACAAAGAACAGATGTTCCAGCATGCTTTATTTATGCACCCATCAGCAATCTTCCAATGACCACAAAACACAAGCTTTTTTTTTTCCTTCTTTTTACTCCTCGCAATATTATTTTCTGATCAACTCACTCTATTTTTCCTCCAGCTGAAGTCTTCCGTGAATTGGGGTGTATGCCTGTGTGTGCACTCATTTGTGTGCGAGTGTGTGCCTGTGTGCGCGTGTGTGCCTGTGTATGAGCATGTGTGTGTGCTTGAAAGTCTGCTTCCATCAAAAGCAGGCTTCTATTGAACTGTCGAACAGGTGTGGATTCTGCAATTAGATCACATTTCAGAGAGAGAGACACTGAGGGTAATAATGGCAGTGAATTCTTCATAGTCAGATGCAGCACCATAGCGACCAGTAACAATGAAGAATAATAGGTATTAGTATTAGGATGATTATTTTTAGTTTATAGAATCATTTGATTGAATACTGCCATAAGGCACCGTTAACGTGCGCACCGCGCTTGCCAGCTGTAGAGCAAACTTGTTTTACTGGCACTTATCTGAAATTCTCATCTCTCCCCCACCCTCTCGGCTCACAATTGGAATGAAAGTAGCGATTAGGAAGTGAGATGTAATGCAGATTAAATGTTATGATGGACTAAGATCCTGATAGGTTATTAAAACTCACTTGCATTTGGTGTTTTAAAGGCATAGTGTTTGCATATTTTTCCAACAGTCTACATCTTTTGAAGATAAAACAAAGGGAACATTTTAAAAATCCATTCATAACCAGGAGGCTTTTTAATAGTGAGCTTCCAAATTTATGACCTTCCTCTCTGTGGTTTACACCTGTGTGTTGTAAATATATATTAAGTATGGAACAACTGTGTCACCCGTAACTGTGGGTCTGATTTAAACAGAACTAAGGCCTCTGCACCACAGTGGGCCATATCCTCAGCTGATGTAAACTGGCGTCTCTCCACCGAACTCAGAGGTGCTACATAAAGTTTCACCAACAGAGGATCTGCAGTGAGAGGAGAATGACAGCCTGAATTTGGAATTTCCCTGCATCTGTTGGTATAAATCAGAGGCCTAGCATCATTGTCACATAATATTTTGGTGTAGCAGAGGTGTTGTGAATTTTTAAACATAGAGAGAACTGTTGATCTATTGTTGCTCTCCCACTCCCTCCCTGCTTTCAGCTGGCATTGTAAGGAAACCAGAGCATCCCAGCATTGGACAACATGGAAAATTCCAACCTTTATTCTTAATAGATCTTGATAATAGATGCTCTATTTTATCCTTAGGCATGGAACTTGGCTCTTTAGAGGCCCTCATAAGAAAAATAACTTCCTCTGATACCACCTGCTATTGTAAATATAACATTTTCCCTCCTGCAATAATAATTACTATTAACAACAGTAATAGGAGCAGCAGTATTTGATAGCAGCAGTATTTGATAGCATCCAAAAAATGTCTATGCTGCTTGCTTTGTTGGAGAGGTGAATGTTGTGAACTGTTTCTTGTAGACTAAGTAAATAAAGACCGTCTCACTCAAAGGCTTAGCATGCACTATGTAAATATCTCATTTCAATTCCAGTTCCCTTTGTGTTGTTAATTATAATTATTTTTCAAAAACCATTACAAATATTTTTTAAATGCCTTCCATGTTAGATCATGGTTATTTTATTTGCATTTGATCCAATGAAACAAGAAGGGCATTATTACTTTTTTCCTTGATGTTATGACAGCGTCTATGCAGATGTTGCAATACCAACCTTTCCTTAAGATTCTGAATGGCAATCATACTGTGCATTGACATACTCTTGCATTTATTCATCTGATTGAATACTGCCACAAGGCACAGATAACGTATGTTAACAGTGCACAATATGCAGAGCCTAGTGTTCTTACTTCAAAAAAATGCTGGCAAATGCAACAGCGGGTGCAAACTAAAAATCACGTGCTGAATTTTGGCAAAGGTTGGCGTAAAAACACCTCCAAAAGTTACATCCCGTGATGTAAATCTCAGTATGCTTTATAAAAGTCACAAAAACAGCAACAGGAATCTGTAGCATATGTATGCACACATAGTGTGCGCTGACACCGTAATAAAACCACTATTGAATATAGTATTTCACATGTGTCTTAGCTTCTTTCTGTATACAAACCATTCAGGTTTTTCCTGCTATTATTTTCATAGGCTTTTGTCTAAGCATTGAGGTTGTTAGTTTGAAAGCACAGTGCTAAATCCACTACATTTTTTCCTCTGCACTCCTCAAAAATATGCTATAGTAATTTAATATGCTTTAAAATTTCAATACTGATGAGGAGTTGCGTGCCATTTTTTAGCCCACTGAACAAAAGGCTTACTGAGTCACACATAGCCTATTCAAATAGGAAACGCAGATGCCTGCTAATTTATCTTCTCACATAAATTCCGTTTACCAATCCATACAAGAATTGCCCCCCTGTCTTTATAGTACTGCAACCAGAACGGATGCTGTCACTCAGGGGGGACATGTGACCATTAGTGCCACCTCCTTGGGGAGCTCTTTAGCATACTGTCCTCCACTGCTGTAATTAAAACTAACAAGAGCAGTCTACAAAGGAAAATAAGAAAACGCAAGGAGGAAAACCTGCATATTACGGCTTGCAGCAAGCCAGAGAAAGGAAGTTGAGGAAACATTCCTCTACATTCCTGATAGGCAGAGGGAAGTCAGATTTCTAGAGAGGTTATCGGTGAGGATTAAAATGATGCATAGACAAGAGACACCACTGGTTACATGAGAGGATTATTCCCAAACCATTAGTTTAAGAAGACACTGGTTAGAGAAAAATACTTGCTTCTTAAAGGAAAAAGAGAGGAACACTATACAGCCTTGTTGCAGTGATAGGAATAAATAGAACCAAAATATCAGTATTTGTCTATTTCTGTCAAAAGGCAGTGGTAAAGAAGGGATTATATATTGTAATTAGGGTGGGGAATTTTTTCCCTGAGTATAGTTTCATCACCAAATAGACAGCTTGAGGTTGACCACATCTACCCACATATTTAGTCTAAATTTAATTAATAGCTTAAGCCATAAAAAGACTCAAAAATAGATGAAGAAGTTAAAGCTCTTTGGATACACTGTTTTAAAAAGCAGTATTATGGCATTCTGGTTTGGTACATTTTGTTCTGAAATGTAGCAAATGAAATTTCTAATTGATCAAAAATACACAAAATAAAGAGAAATTTAATTTTGGATTAAAATGAGGCATTTTTTGTTTTCCAATTCACACAAAAAAAAAAATAAAGGGGGAGGGCAAATCTGCTTCTGCCAACTGGAAATACATTTTTACTCTTGGTTTTGCAACTCAGCCGCTCAATCAAAACTTGATTATTTAGTTCTGATTTGGCGTAAAGATGTTTGATACAGCACATAGCCTTTCAGAAATGGCCAACTCCTGGGTCTCTTTGAACAAGTGATAAGGGCTTCCCCTGTGAAAGTGAAGTATGGATGCAGGAGCTGATGAGCTTTTTCTGTCTGCTAAGATTAAGAAGAGCACTGATTCTGTTGCTACAGTGGTGAATTTCTGCAACATCTAAACCAGGGACAGAGAGCAGCAACAAGCTTCTGAAAGCTGCAGCTCTGCTTAGCTAAATACTCAGTTTCCATCTTACTCTGCCAAAGTCCCTTTGGGATTTGGCAGGAGCCCAGTAATTATGGGATTAGTAGAGAGTACCCTTGTGAAATGATGTTTTATATAGTGCAGGTGATATTTCTCATCTAGGGACCGGACACCTAACCCATGTATCTTCTTGTAGACCTAGGTCTGACAGTGGGGTTTCACCACAGTCCTATATATAAACACAGATGGATGAGTTTGTAAAGAGCTCACATGGAGGAAATGGGAGCACTTGAAGGATGACTGACTTACGACAGGCACTTAGCGTCTTGTCTGATTTAAAGAAACTTGTCATAAGCTAGATCCCTGGGAACTGCTGGGCTGTTATCACTGTCACAGGAGTCAGGAGAGGGCTGAGTTTTCAGCACTCTCCAGATCCTATGTGCATGCATTTGGGCAGTGAGATATATTTATAATGCAGGGTGCAAGGAAGGCAGCTGAACACCAGCATCCCGTCAGTATCACCACTTTGTACCAATCTTGGAAGCTTAATAACAACATGAAAATGCAATGTGTTGGTGAGAAGGGAGAAGAGGAGGAAAAGGGATGAGGTGGTTGGAAAAGGATTGAGGTGGTTATGAAAGCATAGCAGATCTCATGAGACGGTATGCAATGCCTATAGTTTTCAGCACTGCGATATGGCGAGAAATGGGAAGTGTATAGGAGTGCACCATGACCAGAAGTCAGGATGTCTGTGGTCATAAGGGAGCTAGAGTTTCACTAGAATTTCGACTCTTCAGCTTTCTTGCCAGTATTTTAAAATAATCCCTGCAAAGATGTTCTTTTTTTTTTTTTTATTGGAAATGTATGAAAGTAGAAGACAGAGGCTGCCATAATTTTTTTTCTTGATGGAAAATAGCATTGTTTGATAAGTCTTGTTGCTCTGCTAATCTCTAGAAAATTAATTCTTTCATAATCACAGATGAGTTGACCTTTGACTGAACCAGTCTGCTGTGATTTTTGGACACCATTTTTCATTTATTTCAGGACAGATTATACCATCTTCTGCTACAGAGTGCTTTATATCTCATTGTATCCCATTGAAAATATACTACTTAATGTGAATAATTGGACTTCCTAGTTGTTATTTTGAGGAATGTCTGATTTAGTTGCTAAGCAGTTACTTTCTCGTTCTAAAGCAGATCTGGGTACTGGTGTCTACTGTGACATACTTGCACTTTATCTACTACCTCCCAAAATAACTTGATGCCTCTCAGAACACTGAAAAAATGTGCTCTATGCCCCAAAGGACTTGTACTTTTTAATTGAATATTGAATACTAGAGGAGAATTGGAAGGAATAGATTGAAAGAGGACTGGGTCACAGCAATGTAGCCGCATGGCTACTTTTGTGCTACATGCAACATTATTCTGCTCCTAGTCAAGCAAAACATGTGCCTGCAGGAAGCACCAAAGGGAACAGAAACATGAGAGAGTAAAAATGGAAGTAAGAAAATGTGGTTAAAACAATGTCAAGAGAAAATGATGATGACATCCTCTACTGTGAGAAAAATATACTGTGAAGTCAGATAAAAGAGTTTGGCTGTTTGAAGTCAGAGGTGTTGAGTAAATATACTTAAGATAAGTGTGAAATGGAGCAGCAGTAAAATACCTGATAAAAAGGCAATACAAGCCACCTGGCACTTTAAAAACTTGTTATAATTACATTTATTTCACACCAATAATAAAATATGAAGAAGTGATCTATATTATTTAGGCCTGTTATGTATGATTTGTGAAAACATGTAATACCTAGAAAGCTCTGCCATCACCATGTCATATGAGAAGTGGCTTTTAGCAATGCCACACATTGTTTTTAGAGCTCACACTATTAAGGCGATCAGCCTCTAACAGCTGTCTCATGAATTACCACAACCTGACTTCCTGGCAATAAAAGCAGTAATCCTGACCTGTTATCATTTCACCATCGCCACCACAAATATGGATATTTTATGCCTGTCTGTTGTGCTGTGAAATCTGGTATGGTGTGCATGTACATCATGCCTGTGATGATAGAGAAAGTTTGAATTAATAAATCAGTTATGAGGAGACAACAAGAAGGGCATGCCATGAATGTATGTGCATTGACATTTAATGTTGTCCCATCACTGTTCTTTCCTGTATGTGACCACAAAAGTCAAATACATACAAATGTAGTAGAAAAAGGAGGCCTGTGCGTTGTGTGTAATAGATCTGATCTGACACAAAAGCACATGCTCTTTTTACTAGCAAGAGCTAAACCTAACACATACTGAGGATGCAGAAATTTAGCTCTAGTTGCTATTTCCAGAATACCATTGATGGGTTCTACAGAAATCTGGATTTCACAAATCTTTTTTGCAGGGAAATGATGACATATTGAGATTGCTGTGGAAAAAAAGTGGAAATAGAGAAACACAACAGCTTCTTAGTGTCATTGGAGAGGCCCCAAGGCAATAACACTTTTTTTTTTTTAACCTGGATAAAGAAAACATGCAAACTTTCTTCTCCCACTTAGAGACAGTATGAGTTCTGGAAACACAAAAAAAACACAGTTTGGGAATACTTGCAAATTTTGAAGATGGTTGGGATGAAGATTCTGTTATCTATCCTGAGGATGAAGCATCCTTTATATCAGATGGTGTTGCTTTATTCCCTCCCCAGGCTTGGGCCCCTGTCATTTACATGATGAAATAGTAGGTCATCCATATCAAGTTCAAATTTTATTTATTCAGGAGCAGTTAGGTTTCATGATTTAAGGCTCCTATTGTGTGTTGGAAATTTTTGCAGAAGAACAATGATGGATGAGCAGTAAGAAAATGTATTGCTTATAGGCAATTTAGATTTTTTTGTGGAAAAGATCCAAAATTATTAATATTATCCCTAAATATAAACATGGGGCTTGAATTCAATATATGATATCCAGAGATGTACAGACCTGCTTATACTGACAGCTTTGTTCATTAAAAATATTAACATGCGTCCTTACTGCATGATCAGTACCTCAAAATTATCAAGTCACAAAGAGTAATTTTTTGAAAATATACTGTGATTTTTGCTAAACTCTCTTATAAAGAGAAAGGAAACAAGAGCAGAGCAATGAAAGGAAAATGAGAAGATGCTGGGCTTTCCCTGTCTAATAACACTATCTCTCTTACTTCCCTCCTCCACCCAGCCAGCTAAAGAACCTGGCAGGTGCAATATTACTCTGCAGATGGACCAGGAGTGGCACACACACAGTTATATATGCCTGGCGCGCTTGTATTTCCTGCTTTATGTCACATGCCAGCTAACCAGGCAGTAGCCAGATTTGAGAGGACATCCCCAACAGTTGTTGCGCATGGAGAGGAACCAGTCTACTGGCAGTACATTATTAACCCTTCTCCAAAAATAGACTGCGCACTTAAGCCAGGGCAGTAATTCTCATTTCTCTCCTTCTTTCACTGTCACTCTTTGTTTCTTTTTCCTTCCTTGTCATAACAAAAGTGGAGATTGTTTTGTATGGGATAACGGGGTAGAGGTGATCCTGCAGCGCTGACTTGCTCCAAATTTGCATAGCTTTCATACTATTCTTTCAGGTGTCCTAGTCCTAAACTAGCTCCTTTTAGTTTGGGGGTGGAGAGTAAAGCAGGTGGAAGGGGAAGAAAAGTGAGAGAGGCTTTGGTTGCTGTTCAAAATGATGTATTTTAAACGAATACTACCTCACCACATAAATGAATCTATGCTTTCATGGGAAAGACTTAAATTTGCTCATAAACTAACTCACAGATCACACTTATAGGAGGCCTTTTGGCATCTAAAGATGCAACTAATTATTTGGTAGGATTTACAAAACCATCTAAATGTAGATTGAGACTTAAGAGTCAAAGTTTGTGTGAATAAGGCAGATTTGCAAAATCATCTGTCTCTAGGAACCTAAGTATTTTGCTAAATCTGGTCTGGTATCATTTCAAAAGTGCCTATTCTGCTTAAAATCTCCTCCAATATTCTTCATAATTTCTGTCTTTTCACTGGAAGGAAAAGTGCTGCTGTGTGCATCTGTGAAGATAGTGTCAGAATGGTGGGCTAGGTTCTTCTAACAAAGGCACTGGAAAGCCGATATCACCAGCTCCCTGGTAAGTTTCCACTCCAGCAGAAGCCTTGAGTGGTAGAGAACCTGTAGACCAACTCTCAGAGCCTCTCTACTCCCCACCAAAAGCCGTAACCAAAAAGAAAATAGGTGGTTCCAGCAGGGTCACCCACAGGTATCTCAAAGCACACACACTCTTTGGAAAGATGAGCTCACTACAAAGAGAATATGTGAGAAAATATCCCACCAATGCAGGATTCAGTCAGTCTCAAAACAGGAAAAATTGCCACAATCAAAGCAGGGAAAAAAAAAAAAAAGTTTGAACATAACAATAAAAAAAGAAGAAAACAACAAAAAAATTTGGTTCCTTTAAATCCTGACATTTATCACATCCTGGGATTTACTTTTACTGCAGTATTTAAAGGATTTCCTACTCTTAGACTTGGGAATACTGCAAATAGCACAGTAAATTTAACTACTATGAGCAGTAAATGTCAAGATTTTAATGGTGCCTACTGAACGCCACTTGGTTACACAGTCACCCATATGTGTTAACATGTAAGACCTGATTCTGCTTTCAATTATGTCTGTGTGAACCAGGAGTAAGTACACTTAATTCAACTTAGTTATCATCACATGAAACCTATGTGAAATCAGAGCTCAGGCCTGTATCCAAACTCTAGTCAGGAAGAAAAGTCTTGATTTAAATACTGATTGCTTTCAGCAGCCAGGGAAAAAATAACCCACCTCATTGAAATCAAAGGACTGGGATGGGGCATCAGTATCCAACATTCCCATCCAGTTTCCACTGCAGGGATGCTAATCATGTGGGCAGAGATTGGTTATCACTGTTTTGCATTTATGTGTCCTGTAGATGAGAAATCTATAGGGACAGAGATGATGTTCCTTCTGCTAGAGTAAGATTCCACCTCAATACACCACCAGCTAGAGTATCACACAAAAATAAATTTACTTCCCCTGTATCTAGAAGACTTCTTCCCCCCCTCACTCTTAAACTTGAACCATATAGTGTCCCAAACAGCATTCTTATGATTTAGACAAGCTCACTTATTCCACCCTACTGTTCCTTTTCATAAAGCAGCATAAAGTCTTGGCGGTTATTGCAATCATGCGCTTTGAGGTACTACTGGCTGAAGCTGTAGTTGTGCAAAAAAGTGTGCTTAGATCTGCTCAACAGACCAAAATCATACTGAATAGCAGCTCTGTGAAGGCAAAGAATCTTCTTTTATATCAAAGAGCTTTTATCCAAAACATCCTCTCAGACCAACACCAAAGACAAGCCTCTTGCAGTTGACCCTTGCAGAGATGACTGCGCCAGCCCCTACCTGCATTCCTCCTGGGATGTCACAAGCACTTATACCCCACTGCCTCTCAAGCCGAAGCACACACTCCCTGTGAGGCTTCCTTGAGATGATTTCACTACAGCAATTGTCCAGCCGCACTTTGCATAGCAATACAGGAAATAATTTGAAATATCTTAAACTCTTAAAAC
>JASSUY010054848.1:0-56689 GCA_032466535.1 Forpus xanthops
TCCCGTGTCACCCGAGCAACCCCGGGTTTCACCGCCTCGTCCCGTGTCACCCGAGCAACCCCGGGTTTCACCGCCTCGTCCCGTGTCACCCGAGCAACCCCGGGTTTCACCGCCTCGTCCCGTGTCACCCGAGCAACCCCGGGTTTCACCGCCTCGTCCCGTGTCACCCGAGCAACCCCGGGTTTCACCGCCTCTCCCGCACTCACCGTGTTGGCCACATGAACGAAGAGGCGCAGTCCGGTGCCGCTCAGCCGCGGGGCCCACTGTGGAGGAGAGGAGAGGCGAGAGAGAGGTGAGCGCCGGGCCCCGCTCCCCGCTATCCCCTCCCTCCTTCCCCGCCGCTTACGGAGCCCCGCGGCGGGCTGCGGCCCCGCGCCTCGGCCCGGCCCGGTTCCCGGTGCTGCACCACGGCCGCCGCGCTGCCCGTGTGCCGCCGCACGCAGCACAGGTACACGGCTGCGGCCGGGAGCACCGCCGCAAGCAACAGCACCGCCAGCGCCATGACGGCCCTTCCGCCGACCTTCCCGACAGCGAGCGGGGCGGTGCCGGGCCTAGGCCCGCCTTGAAGTGAGGGGAGGGGACGGCAGCCGTGGTAGCAGCTCCAGGGCCTGTAATTAATGGAGGTGTGGCTACAAGCGGCTCCAAAGGACCACAGCTACTGGAGATGGTGGTGAGCGCCTCAAGGTGTAGAGCTTCCCTGGAGGCTTCAGGCAGGCTTGCCTCGGCTTGGTGATGGGGTGGGTGCTTGGGTGCCCCGGCACTGCTCTTACCCCTCCAGCCTCAGACAGCTCTGTGCTTCAGAACACCATCTACAGAGCAACAGTCAGTGACCTCCAAGGGGGCTGATGTTGTGTGTGAATCATAGAAATAGAGTCAACGTGGTTGGAAAAGAGCTTTAAGATCATTCAGTACAACCGTTCCCCAGCACTGCCAAGGCCACCGCCAACCCATGGCACTGAGGGCTTCGTCTACACTGTGTGTGAACACCTGCAGGGACTGTGACTGCAGCACTGCCCTGGGCAGCCTGTGCCAATGCCTGAGCACCTCTGGGAAAGGAATTGTACCTCATCTCCATCTAAACCTCCCCTGGTGCAGCCTGAGGCTGTTTCCTCTTGTCCCGTCATTTGTTCCTTGGGAAAAAAGACCAACCTCACCTCACTCCATCCTCCTGACAGGCAGTTGTAGAGAGCAATAAGGTCCCCCCTGAGCCTTCTTTTCTCCAGGCTAAACCCCCATATCCCTCAGCCGTTCCCCATCACATTGTACTCCAAGCCCTGCAACAGTTCTGCTGTCCTAGTGTTCTAAAGTACTTTCCACTACCTAACACGTGTTAGAGCACCCAGGCTGTCCATCCCGCTTCCACATCTTTGTTAGCTCTGGGGAGCCCTTACTTCAACCCCTGTGCTAGCTGGGGTTTGCGTTCCCTGCAGGTTAGTGAGTTACTTCAACATGCTCAGTGTGTACATGTCCCTTGAGGAAGAGCAGGCAGCAGTGGCACAGTGTCATTAACAACACACAGCACTGGAGTCCAGGTACAAGGAAACATCTTGAGAACCCCTACGTGACTTGTTTTGTGGGAGATTTTTGATGTGTTATGCCCCATAATAAGGATTACAGTGGTGGTAGTAGCCACGGTGACCTGCAGTTGAGGTCTGTCCTGGCTAAAGTACAGGAAAGCCAGAAGACACCTTGTTGAGAAATGATCATTATATGATATTACATTGGAACAAACATTTCCAGCAGCCTAAAGCATGTCCCTGGCTCTAATACTTGCATGTATTAAAAAGTGGCTGGAGGTGAAAATCAAGGTGTCTTTTAGGAATGCAAAGTAGCAGTTAATGAGCAGATTATGTTTCTTATAGAGACCTTTGTAAAGGCTCAGGCACTTCTGTGTCTACAAGTTGCTGAATATGGTTTAATTTAATGGATTTGCTGTAACATCGGTGTCTGCTCTCCAGGAATGTAAACTATCTTTCCTTCCAGGAAAATGGAGTACTTTTCCTTGAAGGCCCTGTTTCTGGTGTCTTCAAGTAGTAACTGTGCATAGAGTGTATTGGTTGGACAGAGCCTTAGGTGACATGATCCAGTGTGAGGTGTCCCTGCCCATGGCAGAGGGTTTGAACTTGATGATCTTAAGGTCCTTTCCAACCCGAACCATCCTGTGATTCTATGGCGACTGTGTAAGTGTAACAGATTTCTTTTATTCCAGGGCATGAAGCTTCGTCTATATCAAATAAGTGTACACTGGCTGGTGCAACCCTATGAAGTACATAGGGTTCTGTATCAGGATATACTGGTATGTATACTGATATATCCTGATACAGCCATACTGGACTTCATAGGGTTCAGCTGGTTTTATTCTAGGGTTCCTAACTAATAAACTGGTAGTTTCAGAAAGTGCTGTATGGTCGGTCTTCGTTTTGTGGCTGTGGGAGGAAAGGTCTTTGAAATGGGCCCCTGCTGTCAAGGTCATGTTTTGGGATCTAGGCTATTTTGTCACTGGTGGTGGATCTTATTTGATATTCTGTTGACTCTGGTTTGTGCTCAGGAATCTATGGGAACTGGATACAAAGCTCCACAAGGAGACAGTTTCTGTAGGTTCAGGTTATTGGGTGGAATCCTTTCCTCAATATCAAAAAAAAACTTTTCTTTGCCTTCCAGATGATTTTTCTACTTCTTTATTTGGAAAAAAAAAGAAAATTGTGAACAAGGAGAGATTTCTGATACTTTGTTCTCTGTTCTGAGCAACTGGAAGGAGGAACTGGAGAGGTAAGTTTCAAGAGTTGTCTGACTCATCATATCATAGCATCATAGAATCATAGAATAGTGAGGGTTGGAAAGGACCTGAAGATCATCTAGTTCCAACCCCCATGCAATGGGCAGGGACACCTCACGCTAGACCATGTCACCCAAGGCTCTGTCCAACCCAGCCTTGAACACTGCCAGTGATGGAGCATTCACAACTTCCCTGAACAGCCCATTCCTGTGCCTCTCCACCCTTACAGTAAAGAATTTCTCCCTCATATCCAATCTAATATCCTTGCAAAGCAAGTTACAAAGATGTTCTTCACACGTGCCCAGTCCAACAGTTTTCTTCCTTTCAAAAGAGGAGAAGAAATAAAAAGGAAAGCTACTGAACTAACAAATCAATGAAACTATGCATTTAATGCATTGTCTTTACAATGCTATGGTATATACAAATTCATCTACCTTAGAGTATTGGTTGGCTTTCAGTCCAAGTGCCCCCCACTAGCTCCTTGCTTCTAATTGATTTGTAACCCTCTGTGCTCAGCCTCTCATAGGTAAAATCTGCTTAAGACAGCATGGTGAAAGGTAAGACCCAAGTTAAATAGGATCTTTCTTGGCATGCTCACATGTGCATGCAAAACTGCGCCTCTTCAAATACTTCTCTGCCTCCTCCTGCTGGGAGCTGTGTGACTTGTGTTGAATACTCTGAACCTACATCTTTTTCCACATTCCACAAGCAGGAATGGGTAGCAGTGATAACCCTTGTCCCCAGTGTGATACTGCTGGTGCAATGCCAGAGAAGAGGTAAAAGGTAAGATTACAACAGCTTGTGGTTACAATAGCTGTAATTACTTTCCTCAGGTAGTAAGTAGATTCCATGCTGCTCCATTTCACCATAGTTTGCAAGCAGACAAAAAGATGCTCTGGTTTTTAACTGGTGTATTACCTTGAGTCATAAATCATCATCCATTTTCCTTCATTGTAGATTTGCCTGAAAGATGCAGCATTTATGAAATTGTCACTCTGGTTTTCATTTCTTCAATTTGGATTCTGCATCTCCGTCAGTGATAAGTTCTTAAGTGTATGTTTTATATGTGTGAGGTCCCATGCTTGTTTCACCAGAGCCAAGGTTGTTCTTTGCTCGTGATTAGAGCTTTGCCTTTACCAGCTTTTAGTGAAGAATCCTTAATGTCAGATAAGATGTATGTGAACTCCCCCCCCCAGGACAATTTTCAAGCCAGTTAACTCAAAATAGTATGATACTTAGTGACTTACAGCAGTGCAGTAAATATCAGTCCAGAAGACTTGATATTCAGAGCAGAGAAGTCTTTCAAGAGCTTCACTTAATACTTAAAAAGGTATTAGATGCAAAATTTGCTACAATTGACTTGTATTATGTTAGAGATCATATGCTATTGCCATGGCCTCAAGTTTATTGCTTCTTGCCACCAGTCAGAACTATAGAGGGCCTTTGGAGCATTATGCTTTCAAACAAGACTAGTTATAGAGCTGACATTCAGCTTGCAGGAAGTATTTCCATGGTTAGACAGCATTTTACAGAAGCCTACACCTGAAACAGGGAGGATTTTTCCTGTTTTTCACTAATAGTGCCAGGGCCCTGCAATAGTAATGAGCACTGTGACAAATGCTGGGAGCAGGCAGATATCATGAATGGCTCAGGATTTGTGCAGGAGCAGAAACCCCACTGACACAAGCTTGGGTCTCCTAGAACTAGTGAGGCCTGCTGTGGGCATCTTGTTTTCTTCCAGCAAAGCTCCTGTCCTTGGCCACTGCTGGAAATAGCAGGTTGTGCTGGATGAACATATAATGGGAAGAGCCAGGCCTAATGGAAGGTGGCCATGGCCATATTGTCCTAACAGCTGTGTCATGTCCTTCACTCCTGTATGTGAGTCTTCTTATTTTTCAGTTTATCACAGAAATGGCAGCTCTGGTGTAATTTCCTACTTCTAAGGCACATAACCTGAGCCATGTCACTCATGTTTGGGCTTTTTTGCCCTCTAGCCTTTCTTCTTGAAAAAGTGGTTGCTAATCAGTTGTACCTTGTCCTGTGTCAGAGCACTTGGAGCACTTTGTAGAGGTGAGTCAAAGTTATCAGGTGTCACACCCCCACTCCTTACAAGCAGTGTAACAACACAAATGACTTGAGGAAGAGCCCTGCTCTAATACAATCTATTGACAGATCAGAATCTGCTCTGCATGTGAGCTTCTGTAATGCTTCACACTGCAGTGTCCCCTCTGCCATCCGATTGCTGAGCCTGTAGAATAACGGCATTTGACTGTCAAGCCAATGGAGAACCACTCTTCAATAGCAACAAGGAGCATCAAGGCAAACAGGCTGTGAGGAAAGCATAGGTTGCTGTGATTCACACCCTGCATTCCACTGGGAAGAGGAGTGTGTGGGAAGAGGAGTGTGTGGTGAGAAAAGATGGAGGGCCAGGCTTTCCCTCCCCTGCCCTATTTATTGCATGTTACCGACTACTTGAAAGAAGTCATTTCAGTATGAGCAGCTGTACTAGAGATGGTTTGCATTCTTGTGCAGTCTGTGAAGCAGCACCTCCTGGGGCTGTGATTTCCTTTTGACTGCTTCCAAAGGACAGAGCTTCAGCAAACCTTGGGAAGTTTTAATGTGGTTGTGGAGGTCTTTGTCCTTCTGCTGTGTAGCACCTTGTCAGTGGATGCCTTGCTCTTGAATGTCTGCCACAGCACCAGCCCTTTGTAAATTCTGGACTTGAAAACACCTGTATTCTGCTCTACAGTAAAGTCTGGTTTAAACACAGCACTGTCTGAGGTCTAGAGCTGGGAGGAAGGAGAGCTGATTTCTCACTTATACATGGTTGTAAGTAGAGTTTGATCTTTGAGGGTCATTTGCTGGAGGAGGAAATGCTCTACAGTCACCAAAGTGCTGATACCACATTTTCTCAGTGCTTAAGATGCCTTTGGGTATGTGATTTGAGAGCAGTCTGGTGTAGCAGGCCATGTGGTGAGGTAGAGCTCATGATGCTAGGTTGAAGCTGAAGATCCTTTTAGACTGACTGCTTTGGCTTTGGATCCTCACCAGGCTGCATCCTGCCAGCAGTAGAGCTGTGCCAGAGCCTTATTACCTCCCTGTGACTCCACACTCTAGACATGGCAACTGATGGTGCATTTGGATGTGTGGCTGAAAATGTGGTGAGGGAATGGGCTATGACTCTGTGAGGCTCATGTACAGAGTGGTGAGGCCCTGCTACGTAACAGTGACCCATAGTGACTGATTCAGCTGTTGTAGCCCCTCTACCACTCTGTGAAATGCTGTCACAGGTATGTTGAGGCTGATGGTGTCACATGTTCTTCTTTCAGTGGCCACTGTGTGTTGCTCTTTTCTCAGATGACTCAATTGCTTGATACCCTGCAAGTCCACATGGACTATAAATGTGTGTTCTGCACACTTTGACAGCAGGGGTTTGTCCTAATGATCGCTGCCACATATTGTTCCTCTGATTTTGTTTGATCTGAGAGGGATGGAGAAGGGGCTGTGATGAAGATATATTGCTGCTTAGTAGATAAAACCCATATTCTTGCAGTGGTGCTGTGAGTTCAGCTCTTTGCTGTGATACCACCTGTCTGAAATGAGCTGGCACTTAAATGTTGTTCTTCAAAGTAGTGTCAGCTTTGGTTCCTCAACAGAATTGAGCTAACAGATGGCAAGGTAGCAATATTTTGTTACATATTCCTGTTCAATCATGTACCTGAGTCCTCAACTAATTGCACTGAAGGCAATAAGCTTGCTGTAGATTCAGTTTATCCCTCACAAAGTGCAATTGGGCCACATTCATACAAGGAAATTAATTCTTGACTAAAGCAGTTGTTGGCAGTGAGGCCCCAACATATCTGCTTGGGCAGGTTGGAGCAGACCATTTTTGGCAAGGTTAGCAAAGTGGTTTGGGGACATTTTCTTTTGTTTGAGTCCACATGGCTCCATGCCTACTTAGGATTTCCCATGAAAGAGGCTTTTGTTTGGTGTTTATGGTTTTGGACAACTAATAATGCAGGATAAAGCCAAATGGAGGGCCATATCCCATACTACTTACAGGAAAGCACACATCGAAGGCTGTGGGAGTTTGCATAAGGAGGATCCAATGGTTGTTGGCTTCTTTTTTGTGGGACCAGCAGCCAGCACAGCACAGTCTGAAATGGGATTGTGTGCTAATGTTCTTTTACTTAAGCTATGAATGTTCCTATTGTGTTTCCAAATAGTAAATTAAATGCTAAGAGTCTCTGCTTCAGACTCAGCTACATTCCCCTTTACTAGCAGGTAATCTGCAAGTCAGGGTCACTCCTTCAGCTTATACACAGCTTAACTGGCAAAGAATGAAGGAGTTGAAGGCAGTAAAATGAGAATGAAGGCAGGAGGGTTTTGCCTTGGTGCAGGCCAGGAGTGAGACAATAAAGAATGAAGTAAGAGGGAAAGAGCAGAGATGGGATTTCAGAAACATACATGTTGCATGTTTGAAAAGGCTACAGCTACAAGTGGCTGGATGGTTCTCTTGGAGAGAAGAGAGACACCCCATCATTAACAACTTCAGTCAACAGCCCACCTTCATCTTCCTGCTGAACACCAGAGTGGGTAAGAAAGGAGAGGAGAGACAACCAACCTATCTTGCTTCTACACGCTTCTTTTGCTCTCTCTGGCAAGATTTCAGAGAGTTCTGAATCCTGCAGAGCCTGTTCATGTGGGTATTTTGGGAGGAGACAAGACACATTCTGAACTGGGGTCTTTCAGCTGAGGCATCTGGTTTCTGTGCTTTCCTTTCAGCAGCTGATGCCAAGATACTTTTCATATTGCAGCCACTTGAGTTACTTGCTTTATTCCAAGTTCCGTAATGCCTGTCCCCGTGCCAGGTTGAGCTTAAGGAATCTCATTAGCATTTTATTCCTGCAAGCACCAGACTTTAGATGGGAACAGCCTTCCTTTAAGAAAGCTGGTGGAATTGCTTAAGTTCACTGAGCATGGATGTGCTCTATAGCTGGCAGATAGATTCAAATTAGAGCCTCTTACCTTACTGAGACTATAAAGAACACCGTAGGACTGCCATCTGTGCTTCCTCCCCTCTTAGCTCCTCAGGCAGATCTGTGCCTTCTACAGAGATTCAAACCTCCCTGTCTGTTTGAGCATGGAGACAGGCTTCTGCTTGTCTCCAGAGGAGGAATCCATACTGCTTCATCTCAAGCATTGAACTAGGGCTTCCTTTGGCCTTCTGGTTAGACTTTCCTGGACAAGCCTGGCTCCAAGGATATTGCAGTGCTTTGAGGGGATGGGATGTGGAGAGACTGCTCCAAGGACATTGCAGTGCTTTGAGGGGGGGATGTGGAGAGACTGAAGAGAAGCACCTAGTACTAGATTGTAAGAGTAAGTGTGTCCCTTGCCACAGTGCCCAAATTCTTCTTGCCCATGTCAGCCAGCCTTAAGAGTTGATTTTTACTACTCATTGCTATGTCTGGCCAAAGCAGCTTGTATTGAACTGGGAACAAGAGTGCTAACAGTATTTCCATCATTGTTATGGACAGATTTTCAGGTGCTCTTCTTGCAGGGATGTTGTGATTCCAGTAAAGAGGTGCTTGGCATGAGCTGGACGAAATGTAAAGCAGCAGCTCCCCTCTCTTTAATGGCAGTATGTAGTCACAATAGTGGGCATGAAAAATCCAACAAACCACAAATAACTTCTGGTTTGTTTTGTTTTCATCCCATGAGAACCCAAACTCTAACCTCAAAAATTTTAAGTCACATAAATACCTAGGATCTGGTTCTTGTAAAGTTGGGCCTCATGTTTTCCACTGTTTCAACAATGTATTTACACTTATTGCCAGCAGGATACAGCTTTTTCACCAGTCTGATAACCAGTCACCTTTGCATCCATTTACTTTCACTCTATCTTTCTTTACTACATTGTTCAGCACAGCTTGGGTTTGAGCTGTTGCAGGAAGCTGGAAACGGAAGCTTACCCGTCTACCCATCTTGTTAGGTCCTTGTGAGACTTAGATTTGGGACTGGGAGATGAATTGGAGTTGATCAGATCTGACAGACCCTTGCATAGCATAAATTCTCCATCTTTCCTTCATTTTCTGATGGTGACGTGTTTTGTGACCTTCTTCTTTGTTTGTAGGTGGAGTTGGCATGAATCTGAGAGCAGCAGACACAGTTATTTTTACTGATGGTGATTTTAACCCACAAAATGACTTGCAAGGAATAGCAAGTGCTCACCAGATTGAGCAGCACTAGTGAGAAATGCTGCTACTTCTGATTTGGTTGCTGACTTTCTTGGTCTCTCATTATTGCTTTTCCTCTCCAAAGGCTAAAGGACCAGAAGATCAAAGAAGGAGGGCAGAGGGGATTTTATGTCTTCATTTTTCTGTTTCAGCCTCATGCAGTCTTGGCCTTGCTATGTGTGTACGGTGAGAGCTTTGTAGGTCTGGAGTAGGAGAGGGAATCTAGATGTCTGCCTGCACTTCGCAGGAAGCACTTCTGTGTAAGGAAGCAACTGTATCAGGACCACACTCCTGCTGATTGTTGATTTTGTTCTTGCCTTTTTTCTCTCCCAAAAGAGTGAGTGAGTGGATAGTAGGACTATGCAGGGAAACACCTTTAGTGCACCTCAAACAGGGACCATCAGAGTTACAGGTAAAATAGAGCGATAGCTTCAATTTGTCTACATGCCACACACCACTACATGCAACTACACAATAGGATACTACACACTCTTATGTAGCTTTTTGGAGTATGTCTTATTTTGTTCACAATTTAATATTGAAATGATCTAAATATTTCAGTGAATGCAAATCAAGGAAGCAGAACAAGGCACAGATGCCACAGTCGAGCTAAAAAAACTTGGTTTCTCTGATTGCTGTTATTCAGGTACTCATTCCACAGGGAGGACTTACCATTTTGGGTGATTCCCAGGAGCTGGAGCACCTCCTGTATGAAGACAGGCTGAAAACATCAGGGCTGTTCAGCCTGGAGAAGAGAAGCTGCATGGAGACCTCAGAGCAGCCTTCCAGCATCTGAAGAGGGCCTACAAGGATGCTGGAGAGGGATTCTTCATCAGGGACTGTAGTGATAGGGCGAGGGGTGATGGGTTCAAACTTAAACAGGGGAGGTTCAGCTTAGATATGAGGAAGAAATTCTTTACTGTGAGGGTGGTGAGGCACTGGAAGAGGCTGCCCAGAGAACCAGAATGCTCATCCCTGGAAGTGTTCAAGGCCAGGTTGGACAGGTATTGGAGCAACCTGGTCTAAAGGAAGATGTTCCTGCCCATGGTAGGGGTTTGGAACTGGATGAGCTTTAAGGTCCTTTCTAACCCAAACTGTTCTGCAATTAGTGTGACGTCTGTCAGATGTTTTTCTAGAACTAAATGTTAGTCTTCTGTTAGGAGCCACCAACTGACCTGTTTATACCATGTCTGAGGGGGAAATGACTGGGATTTCAGAATAACAGAAGTGACTCAGAAAGCAGCAAAAGTGAGAATGTGCAAACCCCATCCCAGTGTTCAAGTGATATTCTGGATCCTTGGCTGAACACGGTAGAGCTTTCCCCTTCCAGGAAAGGAAACAGAGGTTTACGAGGAAGCTCTGGTTTTGTCATTTCTTTAGAAGACCTGAATTTGCTCTACTGCCAGTGTCAGCAATCCTGGGAAGCTGAGAATCTGAAACAAAGACAACGGTATTCAGAGCACTCTGCCTCCTTGCTTGGTGAATCTCTTGATGGACATGTCTGGCATTCTTTTCCTTGACACTCTATTAGAAGCTACTTCCATAGGAATGCTCATAGCTCTTCTGCTTCACAACCACCTTCATCTTCAATGACAGTCTCAAAACCATAAAGATGCAGTAATTTCATTGAGAAACATGCACAGAAAGCCAAGGATGCTTTCAACATCACAGCCAGTCTGTACGCATGCACCTCAGCAGCATGGCTTACACAGCCACTATTCACCTCTCTTATCTCTCTGGCCTTTACTGGCCAGAATACTGACATACCGTCAGTGGCTCTGGAGACTGCTTCAGAGCTCAAAGACTCTTTGGATAAGGATGTCAGCTCTGTTCTACATCTGTGTCAGAGATGGAAAATTAAACTTTCACTGATGGTCAGTTGTTACTCCTTCCATTCAAGTTATTGCTAGGGCTTGGAATATAGTCTTGTTTGGCCATATTTCCCCCTCCTCCTCCTTCAAATTTCATCCCTTGTTTCACTATACCTCTTTTCAATCAGTTTTTCAGTGGTTACCTGGGAATCTGAGTACATGCCCACACAGACCTCTCAGTGGAAAGGAAGCCGTCCACCACATGACAACCACATTACATGAACTGTTTATACTGTTCCAGTTCCCCAGAAGTCCATTTGACTTCCATTTGTTCATATTTAGCCACATGATGCTTAAAATCTAGCAAAATCCTGACCAGTACTCTGGGCAAAAGTGTGCAAGGTTACCAAAATTTGAGCCTGGCTTTAGGAATGACACATTTCCTTCTCCCACAACTGCTCTTTCATTACACAGCAGGTGTTGGGCAAAACCCATTCCTTACTTCTGCCCAAAAAGCTCTGTGAAAGGTTCCATGTTACTTTAATTCACTTCAAGGAACTCTCCATGCAAAGTTTTTGATGCCTTTACTCTATTGCATGAGAACTTGCCTGCGGTTTGCATTGTTGGCACTGTTGGCTTCAGCATATTTTATAGGGTGTTTTTTTTTAGTACAACCAGGCAATAGTAGCTCTCCTAATAAATGTTTTGACCTAAGAAATTGTGAGATGCCAAACTTAATTCAAGTTAAAGTTCAGCTTCCAATGAGAAATCACCCCGCAAGCAGTGGAAAGTATGTCTTCCCCATCTGATTGCCAACACACATCTCACTGGCTCCATTCACACTGCCTCTGTGGCACCATCTGGTTACAGGCCTGATTCTGACGTGGATCATCACACTGACTGGTGTGCTCCACACTCAAAGAAGCCCTCCTGGATTCGGTACTCTGTCATTCATTCTTAGCTCTAACCAGTCAAGCTCAAGTGATGTATTATCTCCTTTGGCCCTGCTGAAGCTTAGCTTACCCCCTCTGTGGGTAACCCCTTGCACTGCTCACAGGATGTATCTGGCAAAGGGTTTGCAGGATCAGTCTGACTGTGGAGAGGTCGCCGGTCGGTGTACATTCCCTTGTCTCCCCGCCGTGTGAACTGGCACTCTTCCCGCAGGCCGGCTGGTGGCACTGTTCATCAGTGCAGCAGCGCATGTTGCTCTTTCCTGCCTGAGAGAAGGGCAGCGGTCTCCAGCCTGGAAAAACGCTCATCTTTGCCAGAATCAAATCACCAATTATGCTTTTCTCTTTGCCAGCTTGACAGAACACGGAATTTCACTCTGCAGACACAAGGCTCTGTTCTCCACTTATTCTTTTCCTGTATATTTGCTGCCCTTCATTAAAAGGGTTTCATTCCCAAGTGCTCCAGTGTGTTCTTGTTCCTCAGCTATGGCCAAATCCCAGCCCACCTATGGGTTCTCTGGCCACTGTGCAGTTACACATGGACAGGATTCGTTTTGTGGCTGAGTCCCCCAGAATAGATTGAAATAGTATGCCACTGCTATTGCCAGGTATTCCTATTTGAGGCCTCATCCTTTCCTTTGTTTCTAAAACATGGGGGCTCTGCCTCCACGCTGCCACTACCACCACCACCCTGTGACTAGAGTTATAAAGGAGAGGAGGATACGACAGACCTCTAAGATAAGGTCCACAGGTGGCTGCAGGGTTTCTGGTATGCACAAAAAATAGCTCATGGTATGCAATAGGTTCTAGCCCTCTAACTTAGGGCAAGTCAGACAAAAGATACTCTTTTTCCCCTCTCTACTCCTCTTCACCTGCACAGGTGAAATCTACCTTATTTTTCCCCTTTCAGTCTACCTAAGAAATACTTCTGGTATGTGCAGCTTTTGTTGCTTTGGGTTTTTTTAACAATATTCTTTACATCTGCTGAACCCAAAGAAAAGCTTTCCAGTATCTGAAGGGAGCTACAAGGATGCTGGAGAGGCACTCTTCATCAGGGACTGTAATGACAGGACAAGGGGTGATGGGCTCAAATTGAAATAGGGGAAGTTCAGGTTAGATATAAGGAAGTTCTTTACTGTGAGGGTGGTGAGGCACTGGCACTGGTTGCCCAGAGAAGCTGTGGCTGCCCCATCCCTGGCACTGTTCAAGACCAGGTTAAACAGAGCCTTGGGTGATATGGTCTGGTGTGAGGTGTCTCTGCCCATGGCAGGGGGTTGGAGTTGGATGATCTTAAAGGTCCTTTCCAACCCAAACCATTCTATGATTCTATGATTCTACCTGCTTTGAAACGGAAGTGAGATTTCAAGTGATACCTGAACTAGGTTTTGTGGAATCTCAGCCAAGTGAAGTTTTTCTAGTGCTTGCTACCCACCACCATTTCTCTTTATTTGGGCAGAAATCACATATTTTGGAGAACTGATTCCATAAAGGGCTTAGTAGCTTTTATGCAAGCTGCTATGAAAAATAAACATCCTGCTGTTTCTTCAGCTGTGCAGTACTACACATTTTCCCTTTCTAAATAGCAGCCACCCCAAAAGGGAAGGAAGGTGTTCTTTTGTACTTGTGTCCCTCTGGCCTTTCTTTTCCTCTAAACAAAGATTTCTGCAGCAGAAGAGCGAAACGTGGCTCCTTATGCATATCTGTCACTTCACGTTTACTTAAGTGCAAGCTGTGTGATGCTAGATTGAGGTCAGTGGTACAGGGCAAGATCAGAGAGAGTTCACATTGGATTTACAAGCAATTTCCTCAGGTAGCACCCATGAAGTGGCATCCAGTCTCAGTGGAAAACTTTCCACCCCACAATGGAGGCTCCAGCTGATGCCAGCTGACAACAGTGGGAAGTAATTGAGAATGATGTTTTACTTGTGATGGCTCAGCTCATACTTGTGTTTCTTACTTGACAAAGCACTGCCTCTGAGTCTCAAAGCATTGTCCAGATAAACTATGTTTGGTGAGGAATCTCTGTGGCCTATAGCTTAAGGATCTTTTCATGCTACTCAGGAAAGAGTGGAAAATCCTGGAGAAATCAAGGTTTATACACATGCCACAGGCAAAAATTATCAGGCTATGTCATTGGGTGTTTGGAAAAACGGAGTCTACATGTTGGGGGAAGAAAGTAGACCAGTTTTCAAGGTGATGGAGAAAATCTACAGCAAATTCAACCCTATATGTATCTCCAAACAAGGCAGAATCTGGCCCACAAAGATGATCCCTAGAAAAATATTAGGATAAGTAAATGGATTTAAGTAAGAATAAGTGAATGTATAAAGCTTTTAAGCAAAGAAATAACTTCAAAGAGTAACTTACACGTCAACTTGTGTGATAACTTCCATCACTTTACACTAGAGGATTCTAGAAAAGAGAGCACAGACCTTTCTTTAACTCATTTGACTGGATAGTACATTGGTCATGCACTGCGTTCAGCAAATCAAAATGTAAGACACAAATCCTAAAGGATTTGTTATAACAAGGGATAATGCTCACATTGCAGAAGCATCTCTTCTAAGTAGATCCAAGATAACTTCTGTTCCACACAACTGTGACCACAAAGTCCCCCTCTCCCTGGTTTTCTGACCAACTCTTGCTTTTCAGCATGAAAAACACAGACCTGAGGAGTGCAGTAGCAGGATTAGTACAATCATATTTAAGTATGTCCTCTAAAAAGCAGAGCTCTGTATCATTTTGAATTCCCTGCATGTCTGAGTCAGTGTGTTTTCCATGCTGGACCCAACCATCTTGGCTCTGTTCAGATGGTATTGCATTTGTGAGAAGACATGCCAAATTCATGTCAAATGTTTCCTCACATCTCAGTGGTTTAAATAGATGATGAGAAATAAGCATGTAACAGCCCCTCTTCAGCATATTACTCCTTTGCTGATACTCTGTGTAACACCTTGACCTAGTTGGGCGCAAGTGGGCCTCACTGCTGGCTCCTGCAGGTATCTATATTGGCTAGGTCTGGACAGGCCATAGGTGCTGATCCTGTTTGAGGTTTGTGTAAGTCCTTAGCTTAGATCTCTTAGCAATCTGCTTTACATGGGGTGTTGAAACAAGTCTTGCTGCTCTAGACCATGAAACTAGTATATAGAAATCCTCTAAATCTTCTTGAGCAGTTGGGGTAGCATAGTAGGAGAAGAAATACAGACTGAACAGGGTTTTTTGGATGCCTTCAAGGAAGTCCAGTTTAAGACCTTTGGAAAAGGCCCTTTTCCCTTGTTAAGTTTGACACTGAGTTTCTGTAGCCTTTCAGGCAAGGCAGCATCTCCCTTTGTCCTCTTCCCCATGTGGCACAGGTAATACCTTGCTCCATGCACTCAGTCTCTCCCCTGCACCAGATGCATGGCCTGCATAAACTCTACCCTGTTGCCTTTAGTTGCATTTCCCCACCTCTGAGCAGGAAGGAAGCAAACCCTATTGTGATAGCTGAGCCATGGGAGGCATCAGCAGCCAGCGAGCTTAAGAGGGAGGCTTTCAGCAGGCTGTCAGATGCTTTCCAGGGCAGAGCCAGTGCCTGGAATGCAGCAGAGTGCCCAGGTCTTGGGCAAGTTTAGACACATGTTGATGCATAATACAAAATGGAGCCTATCACTTGATATCAGCCTCTTCCAGTGATGGGTAAGCATGTACATGCAAAACAGGAGGTAGTGTAACTACAGAATTGGACTGATAGGGAAATGCTTGTTTGAATTCTTGGATAACTGTTTCATTGGAAAGTCATTCTGTGTTGTGTGGATGCTGAGTAGGGGGTAAACACCACAAATAAAACCCCAGCATTAGTTTAGAAAAAGGGAATGAGGAGAAATTGAAGGGAAATATGAAAGATCCAATCTACAGAAGCCACAATAATGCAACACAAACTATCTGATAGGAATAACTTCAGCGTCTTCTGCATTTCTTCCCTTTGTCAGATGGTTTTTCAGCGGTTCAAAGCACAGGGCTGGAATCTAGGAGGTCTGGATTTTCTTCATATATTTCCAGGTGATGATTCATTGAAATCTTAACTATTTTTAAAGGGTAAGACAACCTAAAGGTGAAGACAAAACAGAGCAACATTTGAATGCAGGAAGGGTGACTTGCACGGCATGCAGAACTCTGCTGTTCCCTCCCCAGCTACTCAGAGCATGGGTGTAAGGAATTAAGTGCCCAGGGCAGGATGCAAGCTGAGATGTGGAGGAGGCAGAACTTCAGCAAGAGATTTAAAGGGTGAAATCCTGCCCCAAAGGAGTGAGCAACAGGCCCAGAAGTGAGTCCCCACCAGGTATGGCTGCAGCAAGGGCCAGCTGGGAGATGCCAGTGTTGTAGCTGGAAGTGATGTAGCATTGCTAGCTACAACACTTCACATTTGGGGAAGAGTGGCTGGAAAGCTATTAATGGGAAAGGATCTGAGGGTGCTGATTAATGGAACTGAACATGGGCAGCTTGTGCCCAAGCAGCCAAGAAGCCACCAGCATCCTGGCCTGTATCAACAATAGCATAACCAGCAGAGCCAGGGCAGTGATTGTCCCCCTGTGCTGGGCACTGGTGAGGCTGTACCTTGAACCCTGTGTTCAGTTCTGGGCCCCACAAAACAGAGTCATTGAGGTGCTGTAGTTGGTCCAGCAAAGGGCAGCAGAGCTGGTGCAGGGCCTCAAGCACAAGTGTGATGAGGAACAGCTAAGGGACCGGGGGGGGGGGTTAGTGTGGAGAAGGGAAGGCTCAGGGGGGACCTTATCACTCCCTACAACTGCCTGACAGGAGGATGGAGTGAGGCGGGGTCGGTCTCTGCTCCCAAGGACAAGAGGAAACGGCCTCAAGCTGTACCACGGGAGGTTCAGGCTGGAGATGAGGCACAATTCCTTTCCCAAAGGGTGCTCAGGCGTTGGCACACGTTGCCCGTGGCAGTGCTGTAGTCACGGTCCCTGGAAGCGTTCACACACCGTGCAGACGATGCCCTCAGTGCCATGGGTTACTGGTGGGCCTGGCAGTGACGGGGAACGGCTGGAAAGGTCCAATCCAACCGAGCGAACCCCCCGATCCCACACCGGGTCCCGGCTGCGGTCGGGCACCAGCGGCACGAGGCGGGACATGCACGAGGTTGGGGGTCCCCACGGGAGGGCGGGCGCTGCTCGGGCAGGGAAACCTCGCCCGGGGGCGGTGGCTGCGGGGGGGGAGGGCGGGGCCGAACCGAGGCGGGCCGGCGTGGGGCGGGGCCTCGCTGTGGGAGGAGGCGGGCCCGCCGTGCGAGGCGTGACGTCACACCGCGTCCTTTGGCGTGAGCGGGGCTCGGCCTGTAACGGAGTGAGCCGCGGTGCCGGGGGCCTGTGTCGGTAACGTGCTGAGGAGCGGCCGGCTGGGGTCTGGTGCGCACCTGAGTCATGCAGTGACTGTAGGAGGATCAGTCTCTGCAGGCTGCAGCCTGAGGCTCGGCTGACCCTGGACTTGCTCTCGGTGAGGCGCTGGTGCCGCCGGCGCACACGCACAGCACCGGGCTATGCCCGCCGCGGAACACACCGCAGCTCCTATTGGATTCTGTACTCAGTTCTGGAGCCAGACTGAGGGAGCTGGGCTTGTTCAGTCTGGAGGAGACCTCAGAGCAGCTCCCAGTGCCTAAAGGGGCTACAAGAAACTTGGAGAGGAGCTTTGGATCAGGGCCTGTAGGGATAGGACAAGGGGAATGGCTTTAAACTGACAGAGAAGTGACATTTTGGTGAGATATTAGGAAGAAATTCTTTACTATGAGGATGTACTTTACTGTGAGGGCAGCACTAGCACAGGCTGCCCAGAGAAGCTGTGGCTGCCCCATCCCTGGCAGCGTTCAAGGCCAGGTTGGATGGGCCTTGGAGCAGCCTGCTCTAGTGGAAGGTGTCCCTGCCCGTGGCAGGGACTGGGACTGGATGAGGTTTAAGGCCCCTTCCAACCCAAACCATTCTGTGAGAAATTTCATTTCTTGACTGATTTCAGGTGTAAAGCACATTGAAGCAATCTAATGCTGGGCTCATGATGAGGCAGGGATTAAAGTGTCAAAGTACATACCTGAAAGAAAATCCCCTTGCTCTAGTGATTAGGTACTGGAGGAGAAAAAAGGTAGCATTTTCAGAAGCAGCTGGTATGTGATCTCCTGGCAGTGGCTGGGACCCCATACCTTCTGGCTGCAAAATGCAGTCTTAAAAGACAGGCGTGTCCTCTCTTCTATGAGATTATTTGGTCCTTTCTGTATTACTTCCAGTTATTTATGCCATAAAAGTCTAATCCAGTTTAAGATTTAAGTAAGTTATTCTGCCCCAGGCCTGTAGCAAATACTGGGGCAAATGACACAAATACAGAGAACTGAGGGAAACTCCTCAAATCAGAGGGATTTCATACAAAGTTAAGATGTTACAAAGCTTTAAGATGTCCGAAGAGATTGGGAACTGACAGATTTGAAACAAATCCAAAGGCAATTAAACAAAACCTGTGTGAGAATCCTGTGTATTAATCACCCTGGGATGCTGTCGTCAACACTTTCCCAAGCAAGTCTTTTTTTCCTTAGCAAGGATAGACATCTAAAAACACCTTCAAGTGTTGCAGAAGTCAGGAGGAGAACAGCAGAAGACTCATGGTCATAAGCCATTCACTGCAGCACAGAACCCTTCTTGAGAAAGTTATTTTCTCTTCCAGGATCTCATCCTTCGACTGTAGTTTGAGACCTGCCAACAGCTCGTTCCACATATAAAATAGTGTTGTAATTCACGAGTTTTCCCACTGGATGTCATCATTGCCTCACAAGAAGCCTGTCAGACAGTGAGGTGAAGACGAATCAACCCCAAGCCCCCCATACTCTGGAGGCCTGATTTTCCCAACTGCTGAGCACTCAGGACTCCCACTGCAATCAGCAGATGCCAAACTGCCTGGAAATCAGCCCCTGTGTAACTGTGAAACGTCCAGACTGGCATTTGCTGATTAGCTCAGTTGCTCCTGCCCCACTAGGTTTGTCTGTGCCCTACTTCAGGTCCTCTTCAGACTTTGGAGGTTCTTAGGGCTTTTGGGAGAGAATTCCTAGTGCAATCCATCTTCTGCAATAGGTCTGCTTCATCTGTAAATGAGGGTGAAATTAAGGTTTACAATAAACTAATCAAACAAATCAGTTGCCAGACATCCTTAGTCCTCTATGCAGTCATCCATGAAAGCAGCTTTCAACAGCTTGCATCAAACTGTTAAAAGGAAAAGGTCCTCCCTTCCCTCTTTTCGCTGCAGCACTGTGGTTCCTCATTTTGTTTGCTACCGTGGATCTGCAGCCAGATGGCGTCTGCTGTTCTACTGAGGGACAGGGCAGAACCTCACAAATAATCATGGTGATCCCTGTTGATGTTTCTGCAGATGTTCTGAGCATAAGCAATAGGTGTAAAGCAACTCAGTAGAAGCTTGTAAGAGAGAGGCTTCTACGCAGTCCCAGTGCCTTCCCTTTCTCCTTTTCCTTATCATCTGCCCAGTTCTGTTCTTCAAGATTTCCAGTTCATCTCCTTTCTTTGGGCTTAGACTGAAATTAAAACAATTTATATTGATACAAAATAATACTGACTTCATTTTTCCTATTCCTTCTTTCACTTTCTCAGGTTTCTAGCTTTACCTTTTTCTGTTTCTACTCTGTTTTCTTTTTCCCTATCTATGTTTCTTCCTATAACTCCTCTTTCTGCTGAGATGAAGAAATACTTGTACAGCTGCTTCTGTTTCTCCTGCTTTCATCTTCCATAAATAGACAGGGAGGGAGAAGGAGACTGAAAGATGGAAGAAAACAGGAGATTGGAGCACAAAAAGACAGAGGCAATGAGGGCAACATTATTTCCATCTCCCTTGTTGCCTACAGAGCAACTGAATTATGAGCAGAAAGACAGGGAACTCTTCAGGGAAAGGCTGGAGCACGAACTTCTGAGGCCCTGGCCCTGAAAACAGACTGCAGAAAATAAAAGCTGAAAAGCTGTACGGCAGCTGGTAAAGCTGGTGGTACATGAAGACCTCATTGCAGATGGGAATGACATCTGAGCGGCTCTGGTAAATGAAGAGGTAGTTATGGAAAAACACTGATACTGAGCTCTAGTCTCTAACTGCCATTTTCTGCTTACAGAAAGGTGAGAAGAGGATGTGGCCTCACTGATGAATGCTGGGCACAGGAGTATGTGAAATGAGAGTTGAACTGCCTGACCTTGCTTCTTTCTATCTGTTACAAGCTCCACTTGTTTCTACCTTGGTAAAGCATAGAAAAGATATATGAATATATGGATTTAGTCTTTGAAAGGGTGCAGAGCGATCATTTAGTGTCTCACAGCTCATAGTGGGCTAATCCCAAAATCTTCCCAAGTGCCTACCTGGATGGTGGCCCATTTATCACCCTCCATTGAGATCCAGAGCTTAAAAGACTGTGTTCTGTCCTCTGAAAGTGTATGATCAACACCAGCAGAGAAGGCAGCATGTGCAGGAAGTGCAGCTGAGAATGCAAGTAATGAATGCTGTATTACAAAGTTGAATGTTTGTTCACACCTGGGACGTGGCTTTTGTTTTCCTGCATGCCATCAGACACTGTCACTGCCAGAAAGAGTATTTTGCTCAGTGAAACTTGGAAGCAAATAAGTAACCAGAAGGATGTGCTCACCACCCTGCAGTACAGCACCACGTAGAAATATCAAAGCACTAATGTAATTTAACTTCAGCATTTAGACAAGAACCTGGCAGTCTTAAGACAACAGGAAGAAGTATGCATTGATGGAATCACCCAAGTTGATGTATCACCCACCATGTAATTTCTGACCACTGTGCTGGGAGAGCAAAGTGAGTCCAAATATTAAACTGTTGTTACTACAGAGCAGATGCACTCCTGGCTTAGGCTGACTTAAAGATGTCAGGGCCCTTGAATTGCTCGTTGTGCATTCAGCTAGCAAAGCTTGTAGAGCTGAAGAACATTTATGATCTAAAGTCCTTGTGCTGCTTTTCTGTTGTTGAGAATCTTTGCCTCAGGAGGTGATAGAGTTTATAGGCACTTCAAGCCCTTACCTAAGCCGGTAGTTTTGTCATGTTAAAAGTGCCATGTTCTGCTTATTGCATTCTCAGAGGTTTTATATGGCTTTTTCTATTACCTTCTCTCTGCACACTCCCCATAGCAGAATGAAAACATGGAGAGAGACAGATGAATAATGTTCTCCTGTAGAGGAATGAAACAAGAATAGTTCAAATAGATCAACTATTTCCTAGTAACATAATTAAGCATATGGGAACCTTCCAGTACTAATGTATTAGTTTTTTGCTGCAGGTACTGACACCTTGGCTAGATGTTTTCTGCAAGACCTTATGATCTGTATTGTAATATGCTTTCCCAGAGATCCAAATTCTTTGAAATAATTGTAGTCTCAACTCCCATGAAGCCAAAGAACACTGAAGTATTTAGGCATCCCTCAAGCAAAAATCCACTTACTAGTGAATTTTTATCTCAGTGTATGCTTTGCGCTTTTAAATATTGCTTTACTACACAGTTGTTTGGGATATGCATCCTTTTTTTTAATCCAGATTTGTCTAAACTTGAGCTTCTATTGACATCAGGACATTAAAAATTATGTCCAGATAAAGAACTAGAGAACTATGAGCAGCCTTGTAATGGTAAGACTGGAAGAGAAAATAATAACAGAGTGCTTTCAAACGATAATTGTTTGATTATATTCCCCCACAGACCAGGGAAGCATTCTAGATCTTTGCCATAATGGTGGGTACTTGCCTCAGAGTTAAAACCAGTGTTTCTTACAGAGAAAGCCCCTGAGATGTCTGATGCTTCCATCCAGATGGAACTGCTAAGGAAGGACAGACAGTAGGTTACAAGGAGTGCCCAGAGCCTTCTCCTGGAGAAAACGTGCACAGGTTGGTGATCTGTTTTGTCAGGTGGACAAGTTGCAGGAAACAGTGAAAAGGCTGCATGATATTAGGGCTGAGACAAAGATAGATGGGTTTAGAACCATGCTCCTGTGGTGGACATTATAGAGAATGAGGCACCTTAGACCCTGATGACCCACAAAAGCAGAAGTAGTCATACTGTATGTTAAGGAGAACCCGGAATATATGAAAGTCAACTATGGCAATTGTGAAAACTGTTATCGAGCGCCTCTGAGTCAAGACCACAGGGGCCATCTCCAAAGCATGCCTGCTTCTTCTATTAAATTTATAGCCACCATGTTTTCCTTTTCCATGTGATATTTTCATCTTCTGTCCCACAGAGGATACATTACTCACATACATAAAATATGTGAGTTGTGACACTTTATGGGGTTAATTTTCACTATTTTCAGACTGTTTAACAGTAGCCTGTTCTCCTTCATTACACACCAGCCAACGAGTGGATTAGTTTAGTTTCAGAACACCATAACCTCATATGAATCCCCAAACAATTAATTGTTGAGAGAAAACAAGCCTATTTTTAACATAGCCTGAAAGTTTTCTCCTTATTTTATGCAACAAGGCATGATCTGTGTAATTCAACGCATGTGCTGCCAAGTGTTCTGCAGCTCTAAGTTCGTAGTGTGAAGTTCTTGTGATTATACTCAGGGACAGCGTACCTTGATTCAGAGAGTGTAGGAAGGTCAGAAAGTGAGGTTCTGCTCAAAGGGCGCAGAAACTGGAATCTAAATGGGGCTATGCTTCAACAGTCCCTGCTTCCAAGTTCTAGATCTGGAGCTGTATTCCTAGAGCACAAAGGGACAGAACAGGCACCTGCTGGCTCAAATACATGTCTTTGGCATACACAAAGTCTGGTATCTCAGATACAACTTAAAACCAAACATAAGTCCTGAAAGTGTTTGGACCTCTGATTTTGAGTACAAAGCCTCACAGCAGTAAGCAGTTTTGTCAATTCAGGTGCCTGTTTTGGTCAGTCATCTGTCATAAAAAGCCATGGGAAAACAAGATGAGTGACATTAAGAGGGGAAAAAAAAATAAAAGGCACAAACCTATAAAGTGCTAAAGCAAAACCAAAGGAAGTGGAGCTCCACGAGAGCAGAACAGAACACATTTGCTGCCAAATTACGTCCATTTTTTCTGCACTGTTTTTAAAATGGCTTTTCATCTGGTGATGCAGAGCCAAATATCTCTACGGGTAACATGTAGCTCCCCAAACTCATAGGAAATTAGCAAGCCTTAACAAAATTTATGCATGACTTGCTATTGCAGTTCCACATCTAAAGGGAAAACAGATGTTCTCTTTAGTTATTCTCTTCATGTCCAAACGAAAGCTGTTGGTTACAGAGGTTTTTTCTTTAAAAAAAAAAAAGGCTGGTGCTGTAAAGGTTACAAATGATGCAATTTTTACAATCCTACTTCAAGGCTTTCTCCTACCCTGAATTGCTGAAGTGATGCTTGCCGATGCCTGTCACCCACTTACCAGCCTCATATTTCTTAACACCTACACTTTAGGATGAATAAATAAAACGGAGTCCAGAGTATTTGCTTGAGACCATTAAAGGCCTGGCAAGCCAGGCTTCCAAGCCTTTGGCTGAATTCATTGTTAAGTTTCTCAGCCCAGGTTAGTTTCAAAGTGAGGCAGAATGGATGTGTCTCTGAAATGTAGGCTATTAGCCATGTCACTAAATGGGTCTCCCAAGGCTTCAGCTTGAGGAACAAAATTCTTGATTCTTCACCTCCTTCACCTGCTTCCCTTCACTTTGCACATGTGCTTTCTGCCCACACAATTTTCCACCACACATTGCAGATGGGCAATTTTTTCTCTTTCTGTTTTTACACAAACATTTTCAAGATGTGCAAAAATACTGGCACTTACAGTGAGTGTTTACCATCTGAAAGAGCTTGCCACTGCAAACATGTATGCATGCATCCACACAGATCTCATATTCATTCTTTACTTTGCAGATGGGTATCAAACACAGAGGCTTTCAAAATGCTAATTCATTTGGGCTGCTATATTTATTTGTTTCTACAACATGTTTATTCATTGCTCCCTGGATGGGGGAGGATCCCAATCCTTTATTACTCTGCAGCTACCAAGTGGACATTAATACAAAAAGCAGGTCCCTATCCACAGAGAAATGCCCCAAAAGAACAGCAAATTGTAGCCATAGGCTTCATACCCATTCAAACTATTTATCCAAACAATCCTTTTTAGCCTGTGATAGTCATGCTCTTCCAGATAATATGATAAATAATATGATAAATAAACATGGCTACTAGCTAATGTAGCCTCCAGATTTAGTCTCCAAAAATGGTGAAGGAAGGGACTCTGTCATTTAAAGAAAGGGCAGCAAATGATGCAAAACGCAGGTGGCAGGAATGCAGAGAAGAGCTGGCAGGAACTAATGAGATGAGTGATCAGCATTTTATTCAGACAGTGTTTCAGCGTCCACCCAGAGGAGATTAAGTATCCTGTCCTTTCAGTCCAGAGAAGGAGAAATAAATCAGGTTTCACCACAAGTAGGGTGGCAGGGAGTTAATTAGAAGGGGGGGGGGGGAGGAGGAATATTTCGGTTTGCAAAGGGATAAAAAATGAGCAAATAGAAGAACTATACCACACAGAAAACACGTTGGAACACACCTGGGAAACAAGTGACTGAGGATCCTGTGTGAGGAAGTTGCAGCCACAGGGGACTGCACACCACAGGTGATTCAGACAGCTCAGCTGAAAGCTGCAATCCAGTGCCAAATGCTGTTCATCTGAGTTGTTACGTGAAAGCAGACATTTCCCATACCCTGCCTCATGTCAGAGTCTTTCCATCAACAAAGCATGTAAAAAAGGCAAGGTTGCAGAAGGAAATAAAAAGACCTTAGTTTTCCAAGTAGTGTTTAAAAAAACACAACCCTCATTAAAGTCAATAGGAATTGCTCTACGTCTCTTGTAATTTGCCTCCCAGGATCTGTGCAAAACTAGAATATGACAGATTCTGCTATTAAAATAAGCAAAACTGCTTGAGAAGATTAGCAGAAGCCACAAAAAGCAGAATGGTGGTGAAGCTACCTTATTGCCCCATGTTCAGTGATTTCCATTAATGATTTAACAGTAAAGATCAATTAAATGAGTAGTAGATACTGACACAGCCCAGCAATGTATCTGCTCTGTGCTGGTGGAGCACATGCATATGGATATGTTAAAGCAAGAGAACCTTGCAAAGGCACTGCACCATTTTTCTTCCCTGTCCTAAACTGAGGTTAATTGTGCCTGGGGCGGGTACATCACTAGTCCTAATGAAGATCAATTCCAAGCTGAGAGCTGAGTCCCTGCTTCAGCCAGCTGACTGACAATACTGTGTTTCTGGAAGGGATAAAGGCTTCTGTTATCTACTGGGTTTAACCTGTGGGTACACGTAGGGTTAGGGGTGTATTGCCTTGCAGGAAGCCCAGCCCTGCAAGCTGATGGGTGACATATTACCTCTGTGGAAAAAGGTCCTGCTGCATGCCATTCCCAATCTGCTGATGTACCCTTTCTGCCAAGAATGCCACAGGCTGCAGGTCACTGCTCAAGAGGAAAGGCTTGGGTGGAAATGAATGCATGAATACGGCTTCTGGCTGAAATATTTAATCAATGTTTAAATGACTTTCTGCCACCAGTGAATATTAAATTCCTCATTTTGGGGAAAAGCTGGGAGTCGGATTTCAGCAATAGATTCAGAGCATCACTACATTCAGATAGTGTCTGATGAGGCAAGAGCACAGGCTGTGGTTAATCCCCATTGCAGTAATTTAGGAGAGCGCAGAAGAAGGAGTGCTGCCTTTTGACTGTCTCCGTGTTTGTTATTTATACACTGTGTCATTTTGAGCCTGTTGTTTGCCTGTAGTTTTGGGCTGACAGTTCCCTGATTCCAAAGGCAATTCAGCCCCTGACATAAAGCAGAAGAACAATGCACAGTTCCTGTAAAACAACAGTGCTCCCTCCACTGCTGTCAGAATGCAGGGATTAGATGCAGAATAATGCAGTCCCTGATCAAACCTGCAGCTGTAATTCAACCTCTGGACAGTGCTGATGCCATAAATTTGTGAAGAAAGTGCAGCTCAAGCGATTTGTGAACAAGAGCTGGTAAGTCCAATTGAATTACAGTTGTGGGAGCAGCAGAGATCCCCCTGCACCGAATCATTACTAATGAGAGCCAGAGAATAATTGCTTATGATTTTAATGAAATTGAATTTTAATTTATAACCTTGGCTGGAAGAGGAGGAGGAAGAAACATACAATGAATATTTGTGGGTGACAGGACAAAAGTACAACCAGAAACCCAAAATAAATGGAAGGAGAATGTATTCCCCTGGAAGATTCAAGATAAAATGTTATCTTCAAAAATACACTGTTCTAGCAAACAGTTGTGATACCATGAGCGCTGAAGAAAGTGACTCTGTATCACAGTTCTGATGATGAGAAAGCTCAAAGAAAACGCTCAAATATGTTTTCTTCAATGCATTTAGGCTACTGAGAAGAAAGGGAACAACTCAGCTGAATCTGAAGCCAGCACAGCCCATTGTTTTGGCATGAAATCAGCAGAATGGTAACTACAAGCACCAGTGACATATTATAATCAAATATTCACATGGAGCCCTTTCTGAGCAAGTCTTCCAATTTCAGCACTGAGTGGTTATTCACTATTGAAAGGAAAAGCATAATTAACACTAAATACTCTTTAAAATAGAATAATGTTCCTTGCTGTTTCCCTTGCTATTTTAATATCCATTTTATTATTGCACTGTTTCTACTGGGACCAGAGTAAGGCATAAGGAGGTTAAGAAAAGAGGTTTATAAAGTTCATCTCAGATGTGGAAATGAGAGGAAAGAAATGGGGAAAACAGAGAACTTGGGTAAGGAACACAAAATGGATGAACAAGAAAGTACTCACAGCACAGACTGCACAAGTTTTACAAGTTGTAATATGAATCTGCAATTCAGAGATGATCAGAGAGGTGTGGAAGGTCTGAGACTTGGGCTGTGCAGCAAGGACCACACAAATCAGGCAGAGAGAACTGGAGAGGTGCTGGAAAATGCTTGGGCTTTTACCTTTACTTTTACTTTATGGAAGGTAAATGACTATCTCTTCACCCCAGTGCACTTGTAACAAATAGTGTTCTGTTAAAAGGTGACCAGGGCTTGAACATGTCTCTTCTGAACTGAAAACAGCTTAATCCAAAGAGATTTCTTTCCTACAGAATGTCTAAAGTATAGTATTACCTCATGCCACTGGGTGATGGAACCCAAACCAGTATTTTATTGTACAACTCAGGAATCAGCAGCTAGAAATAATCATTATTCAAATAGTAACACATGCAAATTGTGTGGAAATTCAGTGCTATTTGCATATATTAAACTATTTTTTTTAAATACGAATAGTATTAAAATGAGGTTTGCTGTACAAGAGAGGATTTTCAAGGAGACAGGGTAGTTCGACTGGGAGAAACGTTATAAAAATAGGTGGCTAATAATGAAGGGTCATTTTCTTCTGTGTGTCACAGAATTATTTCACATGAAAGCATATTGTCATGCACACCATTTACTCAGACTCACATGGCCAAACCGAAGCTGCATCACATCACCTCTGGAGGGAGATATTGTTCTTTTAAAGAGCTGTAAAACTTCTGGTGCTGTAAAGGCCCTTCAGTAGGAAAGGGTTTAAAAATCATCTGGTGAAATACAGCTGCTGAGTTTGGTCCAGGCTGGACACAGTAAATCAAAGGTTCTAATAACAATCATAATACAGCATGAAGGAAACAGTGCTAGATTAACAAAGACATTTAAACGTTTCCACTCTGATCAATACCGCTCAAGTGAATGTTATCCAGGCGTCTGAACTTAGTCCAGGTTAAATCCACCACGAGTATCTGTATATTCTCCTCCCTTCCTCCTCACCCCCTCCCATCACTCACAAGCTGTGCTTGAAGAAACCCATTTGTGATGTTAAAAGTCTTGGGCTGATATTTTGTAACCTTTTATCTGATGGTGACCTCAAGAGTGACCAAGAAAGTGTTCCTTCAGATGGCATTATTTTAGCTTTCACTTAACCCCGCATGGCCTAGTGTCCTATTTTACAGTCATTCAATTAACCCTGCTGCTGCTGAAAAAAACCCCAGGGAGAAAATAATTATTTGGTGCTGCTGAAGGTCATCAGCTGCTTAAGAATAGGGAACCCTTAGACAAGCTCCAAGTCATATTGCTTGGACACTTCGACAGCTGACAAGTACATTGTATGTACTTCAGGAGGGGGCCAGGGTACTGAAACTCAGCTCCAAAACCCCAAAGCTTCTGCTAGTAGATGAGAAGAAGCAGTTTTGCTAGTAAATCTGATGTTGTTTGGCATGTTTCTGAAGAGGATAATGTTGCATATCTCCATACAGACTCATTTGGTTGTGTGTGGCACACTCACACATTCTGCTTAAGTTCCAGAGCAGCATCTCAGCAAGATAAAACATGTAATAAGAAAGAAATTCCTGTGTGAGGGACTCTCACATTTCCAGTAACAGTGAGGAGCCAGCGGAAACCTTCAGCTCAGCTGACTATTTGTGGTTTCTGATTTGAGCTTTAATAATGACAATGCTACCACCTGCTTGCTGCCTCCTCATTCCTGAATTAGGCTAATTATAAAATTAAAGTAGAAAACAAAGCTTTGCTAAAAAACATATTCTTATCACCTCCCCACGCAACTGCATCTCACACCTACAGTTGCAGCTAACCATCAGTTTCCTGTTGTACTCACTGAATGGGGTGATATCAGAGTAAATATTGTTGAACTGCTTATAAATCTCTAGAATGAAATCCTAGCTATGCTGAAAATAGGAGCTTCACCACAGATTTTGATAGTTTCTTTAAGCAGTTTTTGAGTTGTTTTTGGTTCTCAGTGAGTCTTGTTTATGGAAAGATGATTAATGCACTCTTACAGCATCTGCAATACTTTGTCTTTTTGTTGACCCATGTGTCAACTTCCATAAACCACCATACACCTCCTGACAGTAATAATCTCTCTTTTCTGACCACAGAACCATGGAATAGTTAGGGTTGGAAGGGACCTTAAAGCCCATCCAGTCCCACCCCCCCGCCATGTTCAGGGATGCTTTCCACTCGACCAGATTTCTCCAAGCCCTGTCCAACCTGGCCTTGAACACTGCCAGGGATGAGGCAGCCACAGCTTCTCTGGGCACCCTGTGCAAGATCTCGCGATGCTCATAGGGAAGAGTTTCTTCCTAATATCTAATCTCAGTCTCCCCTCTGTCAGTTTAAAGCCATTCCCCCTTGTCCTATCACTACAGGCCCTTGTAAAAAGTCCCTCGATCCAGCTTGGGAACAGTGACCTAAGATACCAGAAAAGAGTTAGGAAGAAGAAGTAAAAAATATCACCATCTCTATTAATTTTACTGCAAGACAACCTCATCCAGAAACCACCTGATGAGCCTGGCCTGAGCAGTGTGTATGTGTCTAACTGCAAGCTCTTTCATCATACCTTCTTGCTGCTTTAGCTACAGCAGTGGTTCTGGTCAATGCTGAGAAGTTGTAAGATGTTATCTTGAAGGTCTCATTTCCAGATGTGCTGAGTATCCATGATCCTTATGGATTTCCCTAGGACTCCACCTGCAGGACTTCAGACACTAGTGGAGTCTCATTATCGCAAAATCTCCATACCCCTATTTCAAAGCAGACAAGGTCATGGCTTAGTTGCTGGAAGAACCAACTGTTCTGACTATCATAACAGAAACAGCAGAAGCTAAAAAGAAAAGAAATTCAAATATGTACCCCTATTGCACAGTGCAGTTCAATCCTCCTAGGGCATACAAAGCAAATAGTAGTAATAAAATGTGATAGGAAAATCAATTGGAACAAATGAAGCACTGTCTGTGCTATATTCCAGCTCCTCTGTCCCATTGTTACTGCTTTGATTAATAAACAGCAATCTGATAATGAGGAAATCAGCTCAGCACCAGGATACAGTGAAGTAAACGCAGACATGCCACAATGACAAAGCTAAATCTCACCAGCACGAGGCTGTCTTTGGAAGACTGCTTGGCTGTTTGTGGCTGGTCAGAGAATGATCGTTACTGCAGCAGGGCAGGCAGTGCTTGGAAGGCAGGGCTGTTTTGAGAGAGAAGCTGTTGTAAGGCAGTGGATTTGATGTTATATTTATAAATGTGTACTTGAAAGCAGGCATCAATTTTTCACATTTATTTAATAGACATTTACCCCACTGGCTTTCTCTAGGGTGTAAAAATGAAGGCAATGGCCAAAAATTGGCTCTTAAAACATTACTTTAACAATACAGTAATGCTGCTATAAAGAACTCCATCTAGGTCAGAGTGGATATCCAGCTTAGTTCCTTCTGGTGCATATTTAGACAGAACTGAAAGGTAATGTAATTGTGGCCATTTGTGCCAGGAATAAATCAGTTTCATTATGATTTATTCTTTATTTCATACCATGTTTATTTCTTTTCTGAAGATTCTGTCTGTCCACATGATGACTGCAGCTACAGATTGCCTTGTGTAGCCGTTCCTCAGCACTCTCCTGATGTGCCCTGGTGCCTTCTTAAGCACTTTGTTAGGAGTTACTCTCTGAATACAAGTTTTTGTGCAGGGGATAGAACTCCAGCAAGTTTCAGTGCCTCTGTTTCCTTGCTGTTCTACTAATGCCTCAGCATATACAATCACTGCAGGCTGTGCCAGAGATCCTTGTTAGTTCCCCACTTCTTCTGTGAGCAAAAATTACCAGATTCACTGACATTTCAGGCAGAGAGACAAGGAGAAGTGTGTGTAATTGATGGGAGACCACTAGTTGCAATGAATTTAAATCGGAAAAAGGAAGCTTCTGCAAAGGACTGGATATGCCAAACACTTGTCATCAGTAAATGGTTCCAAGATCTGACTGCTGACCAAAAGGAGGCTTTACAAACCTGTAAGAAAGAAGTTAATGGGACAGTGAATAAAGGAGAAAACAGCCTTAGTTCTCAGGTGGAATTTTCCCAGGGTGGCAAGGTGCTAAAATGGCTTTGCCAGTACCCTGCAAAGTCTGGATGGCTGCAGTGTCTGAGCAAGGGGCAGGTAGAGTGGAGCTGCTACTGTTCAGATCCTGTGCAGCAATTAATTCACCTATTAGTTGAAAACAGCAATGAAAAGCTGCACCCCAGGACTTTTCCACACTCCATCCCATCTCCATGACCTTATACTACTTCCCATTTTTTCCCCGGTGGAAACAGCCCAGCCCTGACCCCAGTCCCAATTCTTTGTCCCTGGGATGGTAACACTCTATTCTGCACACATTCCTGACAAGCCTGAATCTAATCTATCTCATGTATCCCTTAATAACTGCTAACATACAGGCTACTGGTATCACAGGATGAGATTGGGTGTTGCAGGTACTTTACTATCTGGCAGTCCTGTCTCGTTAATGCTCAGGCATGATGGGGAACCTAAGAAAGAGCCACCTCTCCATCTTTGTCTGTGTGTATCTGCAGTTTGGAAGAAAATCAATACTGCTGTTTGTTGCTAAATTGTCAGACAGCTTTTGATGCTAATATCTGATGAAGCAGACATGCTGTTGGAGATATTTACTCTCAGACAGGTTCTCTATCACCCGCCATCTGCTTTTAAAGGGTCTTTTTTTTCCCTTTTTTCCAGTGACTAATGGTGCGTTTAACCCTGGAGAGCCTCTGATCTGAACATCAGAAAGTTTCTGCAGCAGAGGAACAGAAAAAAGGGGGTGGGGAAGGGAGGGTGGATGAGTTTCCTGTTGTTCTAACTTGACTTAGTGGTAGGCTTTTCAAATCAAACTAGAAATCTCACCACTTAAGGCAGCCACCACTCAAATCCTTGATACAGCTGCCAGACTTGCAATAAACTCTTGTTCAGAGCAGTGTGAGAACCAGCACAGGCTGGGAGGCTGGACCATGCTGCTGACCTGTGTGGACAAGCCACATCAGCTCTGTCCACTTGCTTGTGCTGTACAAAGACATTAAGTATAACTTCATAAAGAAGCATCAGTTCTACAGATGAAAACTACAGGGATGGGAGGCCTTCTGTTCATTTTTCAGTGTTTGGGTCCAGGATCATCCCTAAGGGCTAGAGAGAGATTCACAGAAATACCAAGAGTGATTTCTGGGAGCATGGCAGAATTCTGCAGTACCTGAAAGACACAGGAGGAAATTCTGTGTCATAGCCTTTCAGTGCTGCGTTGGCTGAAATAGGTTTTCTGCTCAGGAAAGTGTCAAGACACAATGGTTACCCCAGTTCTTCCAGGCACTGTGTGGGCAGGACAGTGTTGGTGTAACTCCTGCTGTGCCAAGAGGGATGTCCCAGTCAATACCTGTGCTGCCATCCAAGCTACAAGAGCAAAAGAACCCTATTTGAACTGTGTTTGGACCAAAAATCACACTGGGATTTGGTCTTGGAGGTCAAAAGGCACATTTGCATTGATGCATGGAGGGCCTCTTTTTTATTCTACAGACAAGTCTGGTAAAGCACAAGGTTTTTCTGGAATTACAGTTTCAATCTACACACTTTTCTTAATCTTTCCAAGTACTGGATCTGCATAGAGCAGTGCTCTGGTGAACGACCTCAGGGATACAAACCCTCATCAGCTCATGTATTATACAGAGTGGAGAGCAAACAAGAGTTCTGGAAACAGAACAAGTTGGAAAAATGGGGAAAACAGTGACTTAAAAGAAAGGCATCACAATCTCTTGGTTGAAATGTTGTGCAGCTTTTAATAGTATAGCACAAAATAGTGCTACACTATTCAGTTCTCAGAACTGGACAAGAGCAAGGGAGATAGACAGAAACTGCTCCAAGAGGAACGCATTTGATTGGCTTCACAGTATAAGCTGATTAATGCTGAATGACTTGGAGAACTCAATTCAGATAACTGCAATACCCTAGAGCATTGCTGTCCCGAAAGTCCCAAATCCTGTGTCTTTTGCCATCTCCAGGGGACAGCATAATAACAAGTTATATGCTGCTTACACATCGCAGCCTGATGTGCCCATGCAGTGCTGTAACACATATGGCAGCTCCCGGGTTCTCAGAGTTTGAACCCCTCAGAGCTGAGGTCGGTCTGCCTGACTCATGACTCTTTGACTTCATCTTTGCTTCACTTTTCAAACCTTAGGCCATGAAAATAGCTTGGCATAAAAGAATACAGAAACCTCTAACAGGTTTACAGGCAGTTTTCCAGCTTTGGCAACTGCCTCCACTTAAAGTTCATAGGCAAAATTCTGCTTTGTGTGTGTTCCGACTCCTTTGCAAATTGTGCTGCCAAAGCTGTCAGTGATGCAGACCCACCGATTGACAGCTTAGCCTCCAGCCAGAATTCTCATTCAAAGCAATATTGAATTCTGGATAATAAAGTTTGCATGAAATTTTTACCTGCAACGATTCCCCAAGGTGCTGAACTGCACGATACTGACACAATACATATTTTAGCAGTGGAGTTAAACACAATGCAAAGCAAGATTCAGTTTGATTTCTTTCCATGTGATCATAGGCATTATACTACCTCTGATAGCTGTGAGCCATTACTTCTGTTACTTTGTAGTACATAAACATCAAATCCTAGATTTTCTTTGACAAGTGTTTCAATTAAATCAAATGTCTAAATGCAGACTTTAGAAAAATATTTCAATTGCAAAAATAAAAAATTAAAACAAGAAAAAAATGGGTTTAGGTGAAACATTGTAATTATGTGAAGTATTGAAAAGGACTGCTTCAGTATTATTGAAACACTTTAAATGCATTAAAAATGAAGTGTTAGAATGGAAACGTTTCCATAAGCAATTGATTGAAATGAAAACACAATTTCTAACTTAAAATATTCCATTGAAAATTTTTCCAATTGCATTTTCTAGTGGCCAATTTTTCAATGACATTTTCCAAAGTACAATCTACATCCAAAATTTTTTCAGCAGGCTCTTGTGAGCTGTTGAAGGAGAGATGTAGTAGTTTCCCAATAACACAGTCTGAAACATGGTTAGTAGCTGATGCTTTACACCTTTTCAAGAAGAGGCATAACAAATACAGGGCAAGGACTTGGACTTTCTGTTACTCCTTTCAAACTTGAAATACAAATTGCTGAGAAATGTTCCCAGACTTCAATTAAAACCCTTGAGTGGTCTGATTCTAACATGGGTTGATTGATAAATGTTGCTTGCCTGAGGTAGAGATCCAGGACTGAGATCCAGCTGTATGTGTCAGGCTGTTTGCTCTGGTGTCCAACGATGGCATCCAGTTCAAACTTGGGTCTGCAGGTGGAATTTTTCTCTTTATTAGACTGAGTTAGAGAATTTATCTGAATTTCAGTGTTATCTGGAAGTCATTATTAATCATAAACTATTCTATTAATCATAAAACTATTCTATGATTCTATGAGTCTATAAATCTTACACCAAGTGCTGTCCAGCAACACAAAACCACCCAAACAACAATCTAGCATAAAACTTATCACACCTCTCCACTTGAATGAGAGCAGGCTGAGAGTCTGCTCTGGCTTGAGTTTGTTTACCACAAACTTTTATAACCTTCCCAATTGCCATTTTGTTTTCTTAATCATTGCTTCCAGTTTTTCAACCATACAATCAATGCTGAGGCTTGCTGTGCCCCTGTAGACATTTCTGTATGTGATGAGGAACCCAGGTTTGTACATACTGGATGTGTATGTGAGGAGGGAAGAGGTTGGTACCTAAAGCAATACCTCACAGTGAGACTTAGCAGAATGAAAAATACTGCAACGATCTACAGCCCAAGTTCCAAGCTTGCTCTGCAAATCTGTCATTCCAGGACTTGCAATCCACACTGATTCCAACTCTCTGACATTTAGGGAAATTCACGGCCTCTTTTCAAGCCTGTAGATTTGAATATATTTCAAAAATGCAAAGGTTAATTTCTTCCAGTTTAGATGGACAGCATTTGGATCTAGATCAGAAGCACCTCCTTGAGTAGTGTAAATGACAATAGTCCCTTTTGCTTTGCTGCAGTGCTGTAATTCATACTCCCAGCTATAGATTTGCTCTTTGAGCTTACATCCAGAAGTTAAGGGGGAATATAGTTTTTCAGTCTTTCTCCACTGAGTCAGAAAGATGAGGATAATGCAGGCTACAGCACTCAGCTCTATCAATGAACCTCACTTACGAGAGTCTCATTGCTTTGCATCATGAGTAGACAACCACAATGCCTTATAGTTTCTGCAGAGCTGAGCATTTATGGGACATGTACACAGATACCAAGAAGAAAAGTCTGTTCCATGTATTCATTTCTCTCTTGTTTCAGAGAAATAATTAGATCTTTTCTTATCCTCTCCCTCAATCTCTTACTCCACTTCTCCCTTAAGGTGGTTTAGCTGTCCTAAATTACAGATCTAAAAGCTACATGGTAAAGGCCAGGCTAATTGTCTAGTTTCTTTCTAAAGTCCTTTAAAAACCCAAACAACAGCCAGTTCAGAAGGCAATTCATCTCATCCTTAGATAGCTATCTACCTAAGTTAGACAAATAGCACTTTAGAGGTGTATCTCCATTCACTGTAAAGGGAACCTCCTTTAGACTTTGGCACATACCTTTCCTATGTCTAAAGTTAAGTGAGATAAATCACACCCACAGCTGATGTCTGTGTAAAGAGGGCTCAGAAATAAAGGTATGGTGAGAGAAGAAGATCACTGCAGAAACAACCACAGCAGATTGAGATATCCCTCTGCCATATGAGCCACCTGTTCCAGCCATTCCAGCAGATGTTCCTGATCCCAGTGGCACAGCCGGTGGGACATGGATATCCTATGAGTTCTGTGTGGTGAGCAGTCAGCTCGCTGCTCCTGAAGGGACCTGATGCTGACCTGGCTGAAATTTTTGCTGAAGCAGATGAGAATTGTTCTTATAGACCTGCCCATGCTCAACTATGGACTCAGGAATGATCACAACAGGGACAGCAACAAACCACAGGCAGCTGTTACACAAGGTTGCATTATCAGGACAAGAGGAATAAATGCAAAACGCTCCTGGAAGGCTTAGCTTTTCCAGCAGATAATTTCTCATTTCTGCTTGAGGTACACAGGATCTCTGATGAATCAATCAATTTGTTCTATATGTACCCCAACTGGTTGTTATCCTTTGCCCTGGAGGGAGTTGCAAATTGTGTACGCAGCCTGCACTTTGTAAAGAGATTGCAAATAGTGGTGTCCCTTGCTTGCACAGTCCAAACAGATGGCATTGGGCAGGTAAAGAGATACTCTCTGAGAAATGCTAGCTATGAACAGTCTTTCAAACATTAATAATTTGAGAAACACAGCAGCAGAAATTAGATGTAAAGTGACATAAATGACTTCTGGAAGATACCATTAGTTAAAAAAATGATGTGCATGAAAGAGCAGAGAAGCACAATCACACAAGCCAGCAGGAACTGATCCAGCTTACCTGAGAGACATCCACAACATGAGAAGCTCACTGCAAACACAACGCAGCAGTTAATCTAGTGAGGGCAACCAGGCCAGATGTTTTGCTTGGATGCTGTCTGTGTTTTTATTGCCAGCTGCTCTATTCCAACCTGCAGCACCAAGATGGGGGACTGGGGATCAACACAGAAGCAAAGATAAATTTGCTTTTAAATGCATCTTAGAAGGAAGGAGCATGGTAAGAAATGAAGGATCTAAGGGTAACGGAAAGTACAACTCTTCATCTGTAGGTCAATTTTTATTGCATTTCAGATCAGCAATCGTGCAAGTCATTATTATCTGGTCAGTTTTAGTGAATCAATTTGGCAGTCTCAGTACAGTGTCTAATGCACAGAGGAAAAAATTTGAAAGACTGAAGAGATTTAGTAGTCTAAGTCCGTTCATTATCAGTGGAACTTCAACTCTCTGAGGAGTTTAGAGCTTTTGAAAATGGAATGTGGTCTTCTAAGTCACATGCACACTTTTGAAAATATTATCTTACTTGGCCACAGCACAGTGTGATGCTTGCTGGTCTCCTTGCTGTCAATCACAGCAGAGAGGTCAAGGACTGAGTGGCTCACAGCAATTACTGGCTTATGAAATTCTTCTTTGCTTCTTCTCGGAACAGTCCCTCCTGTTGAGAGCAGGCATGCTGGCAGGAGATGATGTTGTAGAGATACATAGATTTCAGCGGTGAAACAGAGAAACCTGTTGTCTCAAGAAGGCACAGTGGTATCTTCCCCATGTAAAAAGATGTTTAAAAATGAGAGATGTACAAATGAGTACAATGCAGAGGCAGGAATCAACTAAAAGAAACAGTGGCAGATCTGGGAAGATCTGATGTACCACTGGGACAGTGGAGTCTATTTTCCCGTAAGTGCCAGAACTGCAAAGGAAACCTGCAAAACTGTTAAATAAAACCAAAATTTACAAAGGAAGGGAGAACTGTCATTTTAATTAATGCCAGGAGTAATGGGTGGTTTATTCTCTTCTGATTAAAGTGGTTATGGAGACACAGGGCTACAGAGCTGCTGTGGCCACCAGTGGTAGTGTTGCCGTTGCTACCAACCGCCCTTTACCTTCTTCGGGTATGTTCAGAATCTCACCACAGAGTGTGTGTGTGACACATCTCAACTCCATATCCTTTAGCCCAATCCCCATGTTCTGTTTTATTCCTCTTAGATTCCACTTATCTGATCTTATCAGAAGTTTTCAATGAGCCAAATGAGATCCATGGTTTTAACATAATAAATTACCCCAACCTCCCTCTCAAGATCTTTGGCCTTCTCACATGTTAAACAGCTGCTGTTCCTTAAGAAATGCTGGTAAGTCAGAAGCTGTGGTAGGGCTGTGGTTTGACCCACATCCTAGATCCTCAGCATCGAAGACATTAGCTATTCAGCACAGCTCCAGTTCTATCCCATAGATGTATTCCACCAGCAGGAAATCCCCAGCCAGCAGACGTGAAACAGGAGTGAGCACTAGGCACCTATACAGAGAATTCTGTGAGACCCTGCTCCACCTGAATATGTCCTTTTGTCACCAATAAGCTCCTATTTGACTTATTGGCTTTTATAGCTGATCTTCATCTATCCAAATGGTTTTGCGCTGCTCTTCTCCAATCCTGTCTTTTATTGTTCGGATGAGATCTTCAATGCTGCTCCATGCATCGGCCTCTACAGAGGCATAAAGACATGGCAGAGCTTCCAGTTCTTTCTCCTTAAGACGGCACATACGTAAAAACTCATCTTCAGTCTCTGGCTTTGGCAAGAATTTCCTGTATCAAATGAACAGACCAAAAATAAACGTCTTACATTTTAAGTTAATCCTGTAGTCCCAGCTGTCCCATCAAGAATTTATTTCCTGTTGACAATACAAGCAATAAAAGCAGTGGAAAATACAGTTACTCCAGGTCTACCATCCCCTTACCTCCACTCTGACCCCAAGGAGAAATATTTGCTATGGGGAAGCAATTTATAAGGAGTGAATATAGGGAGAGTGCAAGCGTTTATGACCTTTCCTCTTCCAGCTACCATTACCTTGAGAAATGCTGTGGGAGCTCTGAGCATGGAGATAATCACATATTCTTCAGTCTTATCCTCCCACAGTGTTCATTGCCATCAGCGGCACTGAAAGAGTGCTTGATCTGGGGAATTCCTACTTTCTCAGGTTGTAAGATTTCAGGGAGGAGTTGAGAGACAAAATAGTGCACACAAAAGCACCAGATGAAGAGAGAAGAGGTTCATTACTTCTCTCAGTAAGAACATTATTGGGCTCAAGAATTAAGCACTGAAAAAGACAGAATATCAAATATGCAAAAGGTTTGATATGTTACCTGAACCTCTTGATGTTTTTCTCTGAGACTCTGATAAAAAGAACAATAGGATATATCTTGGCTTTGATTAAATCCTTTGTGCAGCTTATTCCGGCTTCCAGGAGACAATGCTTGTTCTAAAAACAAAGTCATACCACAGAGTCACAAAGGAGCATTCATTGCTGTGGAATCTTGAGATAATGGTTTCCATACCTTACGGGGTCAGCTTAAAAGCTCTTCATTTACCACTGTACTGATTTAAAACCTTTTAATCAAATATACATTTAAAGTCCAAAGTCCTCCTATGGGTTTAAAACTAGTCAGACAAATAACGGCTGAGCTTAATAGCTTTCTGAAAAGGTTTAAAATAGAAATGGATTGATCTAGAGATGAAGGGTCCCATCAAATACCAGTTTTGCATATATACACAAACACACATACTTGCCCTTTATTCAAAGAGAACATCTACTGCAACTAGTTGTGAGAGAAAAAACATCACTTTAATTCTCCTTTTTCCATGCTGTGCATCAAACGCACCCTACTTCGTATAAGATCTCTGTCTTTGACATTGTTATCTTTGTACTGTACAGCCTTGTGTCTGTGTCTCAGGCTACCCTTTCTTTTGTCCCAGCCCTTGTATCTCTTATTCTTTCACATATTCATATATACTTATGATATGAAAAGGAAATGAATAAGGGATGAAGCAAACAAAATGAAAGGATATTTTGCTGCATCAATGTGGGTCATCACAGGGAATGAGCAAGAATATAAAAGGATATGGCTGAGGATGAAAAAGGAAAAGCAAGAGCACAAATAAAAGCCATTTTGGGGGGGATAAATGCAAATCTGAAATTGAAGGTGGGCAAGAGAGAGAACATGCAGCGTGAATTGGTCAGTCTCTTATTCAAGAAGAAAACATACATTGCAGAGAGTGTCACAGACAGCCTACCGAGGGGATACAGAGTACTCTAAGCACCTTGGCAGTGACAGCCTCAATATTGGCAGGTACAATACATTCATACGTGTTCAGATTCTTTTCTCTGCTGAAGATGATAGTCTCCGTTCTTTGCTTCCTTAAAAACTCTTCCTTTGTTACAATATCTGAAAGAGATGGGGACAAAATCAACACACAACACCTACAAAACTATCCCATAGTGTTTCGCATAGGATGTAAGAATGGTTCAGGGAAAGAGCAGCAATGAATTGTCTTAGCAGCTGCCTCATTTCTTCCATTGAATTCAATTAAAGCCTAATCTGATCACAGCTGAGCATCCCAGCTATATCCTGCACCAGCGAGTCCTTGGGCAATTACTACACCACTATGAAGGCATTAAATTAAAACAGTAAATACAATTCCCATGCGTAATGTTATATAGGAACATTTCAGGTCTGGATGATGCTGAGAAGTGCTAAAACAAGAAGGTCTCTTTGGTATAGGCTCCAAACCCAAGGGTTCAGTGTTCCAACATTTGTGTTTAAAGTTACAACAAAATCTGGCTTAGGTTGCAGTGTGTGGTACTGGCTCCCATGTGAATTGCAGCTCTACATCAAAGCTTTTGTCTTATGTTGCAAGACAGGGATATTTATTATAATACTTAACTTTTCAGTTTGTCTGGGTAACTGCATGACTGCAATACTATGCGGTTGGTATTCAGTATTAGTGTAAAAACAAAACGTCAGCTATGTTTAATGCTGCGTTGTATACAATCCTGCCCTACAGCAATCGCTGGACTGCATACTGCTTTAATGGTAAATACTTAGCATGGAAGAAAAACAGTTTTCTTGAGTAGATCAAATGCGCAATTTTCACAGCCCCGAATGAGATAGAATTGTAAAGTCGCTTTAGGGAAGATATTCCTCATAATGGAAAATACGAGAAACAAATTAATCAGAATTTCACAACGCCTAGTTATGCAGTATGCAAACTGTATGCAAACAGAAAGAACACTCACAGCATTTCAGTCTCTGTGGGGCATCCTAGCAACCACACAGCATACACATGGATAATATTCACAGCCACAGAATCTGCTAAACCACGTGCACTGGCTGTCTCCAAAACATTCAAATATCTCAGCTATTCCCAAAAGTAGAATTTACAGCTACACATCACCCTGATGTGACTTGGAATCCCTCAAGCAGCTATCACATGTGCGTGCCCCTACATGTGCCCACATAGATATGTTTGTATTTCCAACACTGAGGGTTAACAGTCGTGGTCCTCTTTTATCCCATTACCTGGCTTGCATATGTTGAATTCCAGGGCACCTCCGGAGTTGAGCAGCTTCTGCACCAAGGTCTTAGCAAGCATGGTGGGAGTGAAAAGTACAGGGCGCCTGCGCTCACAGTGGATTGGTCTCACCAAGCTATAAGGGATCAGGCTGAGCCTCTTATTGATTTCATTTTCAGAATCCAAATCTGAGTAAAGAGCGAGACATTTATCCTCTGGTTTCCTCTCCATCAGTATTTAAAGAAAAAGAAGGAGAAACATATGAACCAGAAATGACATGCTTAGTCATACTGACCCTCCTTTCTCTTTTACCAGGATTGTCTTTACTGTATATACAGGAGTATGATGTCCAACCTAACACTAAATAATTCAAGGACCTTTTGCTTTCAAGAGATTATTTCACAGTTTAACTTGCTTAGAAAATCTTTCTGCTTATTAAGTTGACTTATTTGAGTTAAATGCTTTTGGACAAAGAGCAAGAAAGCACCTAAGAAGAACGGCCAGCCAAACAGGGAGTTTCAGTGTCCTAAACTTGCTCATGAAGGCTTAATGCTCCAATCACTTTTAGCAAAAGCAGTCTCGGTCACAAATGCTGTTGAATCTTTGCACAGAGTGGGCCACAGATGCCAATAATAGGAAAGATCTATGATGTTTTTCATAGCTGTGCTGTTACGCCAGCTTTTTTATCAGTGCTATGTGTATAAAAGCTATTACTGTTTTATACCCATACCTTCCAGTTTCTCAGGCAACACCTTCTTTGCTTCAGATGAGGTCCGTGCCAGACCAGAGGGCCAGCCAGTGACGATACGGACTCGCTCATTGCTATTCATACGCTTGTATTTGTTTTCAGACCTACTGACAAACTGAAAAGGTGAAGAGATTTGAACCTCATTCTTACATTATTTATTCTCCCATGTATTCATCAGCCCACACTTTTTATCTATGAGGTCTGAATTATCTACATCTATTGAAGCCAAGACTCCCATGGATCTGTTGACTGAATTCTAAGTCTCTTTAAATATCATAGATCTGATTCAGAGCCTTTGTTAATCCCCTTTGGGATTTCTTATTTTGTTCTCTGCTCTTAAGCAGCGTGTTTTTTAACTCACAGAACTCCCTGCTACCACCAGTACAAGCACTGATGTATCCACAGCAGAGTAACACATCCACACTGAGTATTTGCACAGATCTATCACAGGTTATACCCAAAACTCTGCCTCTTCTTTGCTGTACCAGAGAGACCTAAAGCCTCCCCAATGGCACACATTCACACTGAGAAATAGGGTGCATGCTTTCATTTCTCATCTATATTTGGCTATATCTACCCAAATATAAATTCCTCCTCCTAGATTTGCTAACTTTCACAACCATCTATCTTCACAAGACTTTTATCTTTCACCCACAGTCTCTGTCATGCTCAAGTCACTGACTTACATTTAAAGGACTATTTTCTGATGGAACCTTATCTCACAGAGTCTTGAGGATTTGGTCTAGCCCAATGTATTTTTCCTTGTTGTTCAAGCAAAACACATTTCTGCCTCTGACAGCAGACCTGTTTGATTCATACAGCTAAATCAGTAATGGAAGGCATGCAGCTGAACACCCGACATCACAAGAGCAGTTAGAAGGCACAATCAAGTCATCTTTTTCATATATTAAAATTCTTTTTGATAGGAATAAATCCTGATACAACTTCTATAGCTGAGGTGGGGTTCCTGGGGAAATCAGGATAGCCTGAGAATATCTGGACAAGGGGTGATGGGTTCAAACTTAAACGGGGAGTTCATCTTAGATATAAGGAAGAAGTTCTTTACTGTGAGGGTGGTGGGATACTGGCACAGATTGCCCAAAGAAGTGGTAAATGCCCCATCTCTGGCAGTGTTCAAGGCCAGGTTGGACAGAGCCTTGGCAACATGGTCTATGGTGAGGCATTCCTGCCAGTGCAGAGGGGTTGGAACTGGATGATCTTAAGGTCCTTGCCAAACCAAATAATTTTATAATTCTTTGATTCTATGATCTGCTGATCAAATCCACTATTTCAGACATTGCATTGAGGATTTGACCTTTATTACCTGTAATATTTGGCCCAGAAGAAAGCTTGCTCTGGAGAGGCGAGGGCTGGTTTTTGGGTCGCTCTGTGGTGCAGGCTCCTCTGGCTGCAATGTATTCTAGTGAAAAATAACACAGGATTTTTTATTTCCCTCTTTTTTTTTTTAATGTCATTCAAGAAACATAACTTTTAATAATTCCAGTAAAGGGATAGTGTTAAATTGATATCTATCCAAAATACAATGTTCTATGTGAACTGTAGACATAGCATGGCCTATACACTGAGTAACACCGCTTCTGTTACTGGTCTTCCACATTCGTTTCTTCACAAAAGACTGCTGTCCACAGGTGAAGAAAGAGGTAATTTCTGCACCAAGAAATAGTATGCAAAGCTTCTGCTTTAACTATAGCATCTCTGCCAGTGATCTCTACCCCTTTGATCCATGGGGACTAGAGCACAGAAGGAATACGTGACACTTAACCTTGACTGAAATCAAACACAAGGGCTACAGTACCTGCAAATGTTTGTCTCCTGAGCTCTGAAAGTAATTTATGGTAACTAATACACCAGGGAGTCACTTTTTAATTACGTAAAGATGGAATTCTTGGGTCTAAAGAAAGAAAACTCAATTTACTTTCACTGAGGGAAAAGGAGAAATTGGCAGGGCTGTTGTGTGTGAAGACCTGATAATCCCACTTCTTTCCATAGCATGTAGGTTGGAAGAGACAGGTCTATCTAATATGGGACAATGATAGCTCTGTGGATTAGATACTTGCTCGCAGCAGGAAAGAAATGATTCTGATTATTGACTTCAAGGAAACAGCTTCTTCCTTATGTGAATATGAAGATGCATTAGAGGCTTACAGGCAGAGAAGAATGAGAAGGATTAACTGTTACACAGAATAGATATTAAACTTTTAAAGCGCATTCCCTCATAGCTGGAAGGGTTAATAGTGTGCCAGCACAGGGTGCTTTGTCATGGATAATACTGTTTAAAGCAAACATAAGTTGGCCATTGGCTGACACAATCAAAACCTACATAGAGTGGAAACAGGACTTTGTGCAAAATCAACATAATGAACAACAAGTAGCAGTAGAGTATCAGATATTAAAAGACTTTGTTTGTAGCTACTTACCCGGAGTGCCCAAAGGGTATTATGTGAGCTTTCTGTCTCATCTCTGCTCCCCCTGTGCATCAACCGCTGCAGCTTCACCAAAAGGAGTTGTTGGGCTCTGAAAGACAGGATGGAATCACACAGATCAAGATATCTTTGAAACCATTCAGAAGAAAGCTGGATTGCAATGGGTCTGTGCCTATAGAAAAGATTAAATAGAAATAGCAGTGAGAACTGACTGAACCACACAGTAACACAGGAACAAAGTAATGAGCAGAACTGCAGTACAGTTAAGGATTAAAGACTCTCCATGGCATATTTTCCTATGATACTTTTTGAGAAACCCACATTATTCTTTCAGGTAACATCTGGAGTCTGCTGTCTAAAGCTTTATAGCTCTTATTACACTTTAACATCACCAGGCCTTATCTCAAAAAATTAAGACATACACCATTTTCTTACAGCAGTTATTAATACAGAACCACTGCTCTCAGCCATGGTCACTCAGCATTACACTGACCTGCTGTAGCTGGGAATGGTCCCCATCTCCAGGTCTCTGTCGGTGAACAGATCAACTCTGGCACACAGCCACTCACACCTCCCCTGGTACATGGTGTCAAGAATATGAACAATCTCATCACATTTCACTGACAGGGAACAGCAGTCCAGCTGGCTGGAGATGTTCAGGTTCAAGCGGATATGAAATGAGTCCCCCGATGTGATCAGCCCTTCTTCCAGCTCCGACAGCAGTTTCCTGTAACCTGCAGCAGTGAAGGAAGGGGTGAAGCATCATCACTACCGGTCAAATCTCAGTACTGCTGCATTCCTGGGCATCCTCGTGGGGAAACACACAGCACAAACTTCTGAGGCTCCTCTGAGAGAGGTTTTATGCTTCCAGAGTGCTTGTTACACTAGTTACCACAACGTTATGGGCCTGCACCTTAAAGACACCAATGGGGCACTGATTCAGAAACAGCTCGTGCTGCTGGTATCAGAATCTGTGAGAATTTTCTCGTATTTCTCATTATATTACTTTTAGGTAACTCCATTTTCAGCCCTTTACACGACCTATGAACAGAAAACTTCCCATCAAAGATGCAGACACAGCTGTAGCTCCATCCTGTAAGAACAGCTTGAGTTCTGCCACCAAGCTGAACAGCAAGCTATTCCCTATATTATTATTAGCTGTAATTGGCGCTCCCATAATCAATAACATGCTATATATGCAGTTGACTGATGCTCAAAAAAGCAATAGTGTTTCTCAGCTTTGAAACCATCAAAGAAAATCAAAGACATCACTTCTTGTGTGATCTATGGAGCTGGAATTCTCTAACCAGCATTAAAATACTAATAAAAAACAAACCCTGCAAAATTATATACACCTGTAAAAAATGGATTTGGGAATATAATTTTTGATCCATAACCTGAAATTCTCATTACAGGCCATGAACACTAAAATCAAATTCTATTCAGCACACATGAACTCCAGCTGCTAAAGATAACGGCACAAAGGTAATAAACAGGGCAACTCCACCAGGTAAATGCTAAATTGACTTCAGCAGCATAAAGTTCACTCAGCTCACCACATTGTGTTACAGACAAATGTATATAAAAATAAGCTTGAATGTGTTTTGTGAGTCAGGTCATTATTGGCCCACCATGGTAATTCTTGAGTCCTGTAGTGACAAGCATATGGGCTTTTTTTGTTCTCAGTCACAAAGCTAAAAGCTGGAGCAGCTACACAGAGTAGCTATAATTAACACCAGTGGGCATGCTTCAGATTTGTACCAATACAAAGGACATTCTGGTTCTGTCATTCTCGTCCAGACAAGTTAGTATAATAGACCTGGGACTATTGGAGATGAGAAATACTTTTGGTCTTACCTTCGTGATTTGATTTATACTGGAGTGTTACTGGACCACTGCACCTCTGAATTGTCCAGTGAACTTCTTCCTTTGTGCAAGTATCCAAGGGAACACTCTGATTTTCCCCTTTAATGCAGCCCTCCAGCTAGATATGAAAGAAATATTACTCTCCAGTGCAGGTTCATTCTCTGAGTCAATTATACCATCTTTTTTTAAGTGTCATAATCTCTTTATGATACTTAGCGATCAGGGTAGAGATTTGACAATCCCAGGCTGCCCAGTAATAAACAGTGCAGACATATAAGATGTAGGGTTTTTTCCCCTTGGAAGCATTTTAATAGGAAAAGGGTTTGGGAACATTGGCAATGGAGAGAAAACTAAGCAAAGAGCAGAAACACCTGCTTATGTGTTTTCAAAGGGGCTGTACTATACAATACAGCATTAAAGAAAGCATTAGTTGCTCTGATCTCCTCCATGCAGAGCTACTGTAAATTGCAGAAGTGTGTGTACAGATGACTGCAAATACTATTATCTCATGTATTCTCAGTCTATAGGAGATTTTCTTCTGCATGAGTCTTATGCTTAGTCATTAATATAAGATGAAAGAAGAAACAAAGTACATTATGAGTGTGTATGTGTGTAGGCAGACAGATATCTAATAGTGTTGATTACTTTATGCTCACCAGTAGGACTTGGTGTCCCTCCCGAAGGCCTGCTTTCTCTGCAAGGGATCCTGTCTTAACAGAGCTAATAAAGCTCCCTTTATGATTGCCCCCAATCAGAGTGATTTCCGAATTGAGGTTGTCTCCATTCAGTGTTACACGCTGGACAGTATGGCATGAGTTTCTAATGCAACCAACTGATGTGACAGAGGGACGAAAAGGTCTGTGTTCATGAGAGGAAGTAACAGTCAGTTATCTCAGGTTTAGCTACCACTCCAGTTAAATGTATATATGATAAATGAGAGACATTAATAAACTTTTAGTATTATCAAGCACTAGGATCCAAGGACTCCAAAAGAAATCCCTCTCATTACTGCATAAGTCTAGAGAAGAGCATCTGGACACTTTCAAGTGCTCTGACATGACTGGGTAACTCAGGTGTAAGCAAGCTGTGGCAGCAAGATGACAAGAGCACAAGGATAATTTTAACTGTCTTGAATATTTTGTCTGGCTTGAAGATTTTGAAAGTTTAGGATGACCTTCACTGGTTTACAGGATATGAAATGGCTCCAAAACAAAGTTACACTCCTGCCAACATAAAGAAGTTGACTGCTTCCAACATAGGAACAGAACTTACACTGCTGCCAATATAAAGACTACTTAGTACAGTATCACTAGATTTTTGTGTCAAATAACCTGTGATACCATATTCCTGCCATTGTATCTTCAGTCAGTAATAGATATGGAGGATCTCTATCTACCATAGCAGCTTTTCCCCATAGTCTTTGTCTAAGGTAGGTAAAACTGGCATCTCAAATACCTTTCCAGAGAGAACTTTCTAAATATGGAGTTGACATGCTCAAGGTCATAGGCATCCAGGCCTTCTGACTGATGAGAAGAGGAGGAGGAGTGCACCGAAGGAGCTCCATGTGACTGCCTGTCATGACTGTCATCTGAAAAGAGTAATATGAATGAAAATGAATCCTAGATAGAGTGACAAGGATGGAAAAGGGGAAAATGAATGTTTGATTGATCCCAGCCAAAACTGTAGGAGGAAATTCCTTTCCCACTTAGTTCTTCAGAAATAACTGCTTTCTTATTCTTACCACCAGCTGATCCTTTGCTTTCTTTTTACAATTCTATGACTTGATTTTTGTCTCAGACTATGTGTCCCATCTTATTTAGACCAGAAGTTAATTACCTGACAGTATCTGTAGGTGGTGAGCTAATCACCTAGATCCCGCAGTAAAACTTTATATATCATCTTGCTTACCATCCAGCTCCAAAGCATCATATCCAAAGCTGTCATTGTCCTCTTCAGCCAGGCTGGAATTAAAACAAAGCATGAGATAATGGAAGAGAAGAAGCAGTTCACTTTCCAGCTTCAGGAGATTTCATGAAGTTCTAAAGGATAAAGAAGAATGTTGGAGGTGTTGCATCAGAAAACTGTGCAGCTGCAAACAGCAAGCAAGTAACCTATTTGTGAGCCCAGGGAGGATGCAGGAAGGTGGCAGGAAGACACAATATGTGTCACCAACATGGGAACCGTGAAGCAGCAAGAAGGTCCAGAAGGAAGAACTGCTAACAACAGCGAGGGAATGAAGATTTTGCTGAAGGCAAAAGGAAGCTGCTGACTGATGGGCTCATATGTGTGACTTACACCACACCTGCTTCACCACTGAGATGAACGGTTGCAATGTGTCTGCTATATATCTACTGCAGCGTGGGTTTTTTTCCATAAGAGATCAAAAATGTCAAAGTTTGCTGATGGACACAGTGAATGTAAGGCAAGTGTCTGATGTGCAGTAGTAAAGGAGTAATGTACCTGCTTGATTTCAAGTACTTGAAGGATTTTATAACAGCTTAATGGTACCTTGCATGGTCACTCAGATACCTACGGTAACAGAATGGCAAGCTTTTATACAGGAACTCTTGTCACAGCCCTGGTTCCAGTCCAGCTCCCACTGACACCACCTTTCTGTTAAAGGGTAACTGGATTGGTTGACCTTCAAAACAAACAGTTAAAATCCACCAAAATCCACCAATCTTAAGGGGATAGTGGGGATGTCTAGTCATGTGAGTGAGCTGCTTGCCTCACTAGGACTTCATTAAAGCGCATCCTTTGGTTGAGAACCTGTTTAAGTTACAGCTTGTTTTTCCCATTCAGAATGATTTGTAGGCCTCTTGTGGAGCTGATATTTCTCACAGTTGGCTTCAGGTGAAGGGTGAATTTCTGCAGCCAGTCTGGGGAGAATCAGCTATTTTTATACCATGCATAAGCAGGGAAATAATATACCTTTCCCTACATTACATTATGATCTCAATCTCACTTTTTCCACACAAATTAAGATCAGATGGATTGTGAAACCTGCACTGTGACATGCAAATAGCAATTATTTTGGTTTATCTTCACAAACAAGTTAAAAAGCCTCAGCGGGTTAATAAAAAGTTATAAACCACAGTGAACTTCAGGGCATGCTCTTGAAATACTTGACTTTAGCTCAGCAAAGTAAGGCCACATTCAGACCCTGCTCTTGGATAGCTCCTTCTTTCATATGCCAGTGGCAAAGAGTATAATATGAGGAAAATATTCAGTCTTCCAATGCCTTAACATACAGAACTGGATATAGTTAAAGCTGTAGTGAAATAAGCCCACAAGATGAATAGTATCCATGTAATCTTTACTGCTGTCTGCTATATACTGCAAATATTTCAGTGTTTAGGCATGCCAAAGGCTTTTTAAGTTAAGCCCACGAAACATTCATTAATAAAACAACCCTTTTTCTCCAACTTGTATTAACACAACACGCTTAAAAAAGGGGCTTGGAGGACAATAGAGGAAAAGCAATGGGACATGAAAATAAACTCCCTCAGCAGCCTAGAAAATGATGTGGCAGAACTAGCTGAGGAAGCCCTCAGTGAAAAGCTGTCTTGCAAAAGTGGCAGTCTGCCAGAGATGAATTTGCTTTGAAAAGCATTAGAAATCTGAATCAAGTTCTAATAAAGATTAAATCCAAAAAAATTGATCTAATAAAGATTTAAACCCTCCACATGTACTGCTTTCTTCTAAATTGGTTTGCCTGGGCTTTGTTCTTTTCTCCTTTTGCTTAGGACCTTTAGGAAATGTATTTGCATCTTCTGATATTTCTGATACAAACCCTGATGCTATCGACACCAAAAGAGTCTGTCCAAGTATTGCATTGCTCTAAACCTTTCAGGAAAGGGGTCAGTGCCATGTAGAGGACTGTGAGGGAGGCCACTGATTTCCCATTTGCCTGCTGATCTGATTTCCCTCACAGGGGAAGTCCGTGGGGCCATGGCACAACCAAAAGTGGAAGCTGCAGCAGGAGGTGAAGTAGAGGGCAATGCATGTCTCTCTCCTCATTGCTAGGCTAGAATATAGAGCCCTGGGCTTGACAAAACCCACCTCCTTCCTCCACTTCTCCCCACCCATTCCATACAGACATTCAAGCAGCTCTGCTCTATTTTGGCAGCTTAGAGTAGAAGGAGGGGCTTAGAATGAAGGAGAAAGCACAGAGACACAGACATGGGCAGCATGGGGCCAAGAAGCGAAAAGTGAAGCTGTATCAGTCTACACAGTAGAGCACATTCTCCAGTAGTATTTGTGACTGTCACTTCAGTACTGCTTCTTATAATGTACATTAAAAAACTCAGTGTAGCAGTGGTATCACTGTGTCATTCACCCTAGATGAACCATCAGAACTCCTGAGTGTTTTGGACAAAATGAGGGATGAAGGAATGCAGCCTTGAGAAGTTCAGCAAGTTAGCCCTGCTGCCTAATAGCAGCTTTCTAGTTAGAGACAGACACAAGGACATGCCCCATCTCTGGCAGTGTTCAAGGACAGGTTGGACAGAGCATTGGGAAACCTGGTTTACTGAAAGGTGTCCCTGCCTGTGCAGGAGGTTGGAACTGGATAATCTTTAAGGTTCTTTACAACCAAACCATTCTATGATTCTACGTTCTACAGCTCTTTTTAACCTCCTCCTTGTGACAACAGGTTCTGGGTGTATTTCACCAGCATGGCCACCTACCTGCAGTGAGGGGTGTCCTCTTTGACACGTCGAACTATTGAATCATTTCCTGGAGGCTCAGGAGTGGTAGACATGATACTGTCATTGCGATTCCTTAGGGTTTGCTTTAAAAAGAGAGAGCAATAAAAAGCTTATGTGTCTTAAAAGTGCTAAAATTTCTAACCTACAGCAGCATTAGTCTGCTAACTTGCCAGTGGTACTTCTGTACAGTGAAGCACACACAGCAGTAAGAAAAACTGATTCTAGATGCCCAGAATGGTACATACAAGAGCATTCCTATTCATATATTCCAGTGTTTTAGCAATATGTACAGTATTTTCTTCTATGACCACATAGCTGGCTGATTTATCAAGTAATTTTCATTCTACCCTTGAGCTGTGGTCTATGTTGCACAGCTGACATATAGGAGGAAGGAGATAAAAAGTTGAATGTATGTATACTTATAGCATATTTATGCATATATATAAAATGTAGGAATGAGAAAGAAAAAATATAGATCTCCATACATTAAATTATTAATCTAGTACAGTGGAAACTAAACTCTGAATTGTACTACAGGAAAGGTAGTATAAGTCATCTAATCATCTAACAGATATTCCAGAGAATATTCCTAACCAAGCTAATCTTATTATGAGTTGCAGGGCTTTTTCCTGGCTATTCTTGGATATAATTTTAATTTCCTGTGGCAGCATTTTTCATGGTCTTCTAGAAAGATGTTTTGTTCTTTGTTATTAACACTCTGCAAGAGCACTCTGTCTGTCTGCTTGTCCTGCTGTGTCAGTGCTCACATACGTATAATGGAATAACTACCTTGGGAGATTATGGGGATACAGCAAGCAGGGAAGAAATGATTTTGCTATAGTATGCAGAGATTTCCAGCTGTGATGTGCACCCCTTTTCTCACTCACTGTTACTTAAACACAGGAAAAGCATTAGAGAACTGAAAAAAACCCAACCTGAAAAGTTTCTTAAACAAATTTCAAAGTAGCTTTTAAAGCAAATCTCTTCCTTCTAACAGTAAATGTGAAATGCCATGGAGAGACAGCGAGAGGTCATAAATACCTTTGAAATATCTTTACATAAAGATAAACCAATTGTGGGATTTGGGAAAAGGCTAATAACATGGTTTGAACAAAATGCTGGTAAAAGGATTAAGGGAGCCTCTGACAAGGGCCTTGAATGTGATCACAGCTGGGATGCTACTGAAGTGCTAATACTGGGCTGTGAAAGCACTGAACCGCATGAAGAGAGGCGGTCATAGACAGGCAAGGGGCATCTGAAGGCTCCTTACAATCTTGCTGACTTCACAGCTGCTGATGGAGTTAGTGATGGAAACAGAGGAACTTGTGTCCGTGCGGCCATTGCTGGCATCAGCCCCTTCTTCATCCTGAGCTCTGATTGCTGTGCTCACCAATAGAGAGAAATACAGACAAAATGATCTCAGATCAATTTCAATACAGACTCTTTCACAGATTGGCAACAACACTTGGGTTATATTTCCATTTCACCTTATCTTGCTTCCCCCTTCTTTTATTACTGGACAGAGGCTCCAGCAAGCACACTGTGCCCTGCAGCTGTGGCTGCCTTTACTTCCCCATCAGCTTCCCAACAAAGAACAGAAATACACCCCACTCTGCACAGCCTCTTGCTAACTTTTGCTTTCAACTCCATCCTGTGCGTTTTTATTAGATCTATGAATACTATTTGACAAACTAAATAAGGACTTTTTAATGCACAACGTGATCATCTGAATCTGGCAGTCAGCAATAAGGTTGGCTCACTGAATTATGCGGGTTTTCTTACAGCAAAAGAATTACAACAGAGGCTGAGAAGCCTGAGATCCCTCAGCAGCCCAGGTAACGCAGTGTGAACGTCTTTGTGGCCTCCTGCTCTTCCTCTGCACCTCTAATTTATACTAATGTTGCACATTACCAAATGTACTGTTTAACATGCAATATCTTGCAGCAGTTTCCCATCATATTCTGTACACCAGCGAGCATGCTGCTGCACATAACAAATAAAGGAAGTGCCGCCTCAGACGGTGCTTGGTTTGAGAACAGTGTTACATAAATAAGAGGAATTGGGAGTAGCACAAACACGAGTATACAGCAACAGATCTGGTAACCTGGCAGCTGGCTGATGGGTGGGTCACCCACTTCCCCTAACCTCTGCAATGCTTCACATTTCAGTCATTCCCTTTTACCAAAGGACAAAGGAATTAATAGATGAACACTAGATGAGGGTCTTTTGAGCTTGAAGAGTTTTCCCAGCAGCAAAAAGACAATAATATAATGACTTTTAGTACAGGAGACTAAAGTTTTTGTAAACTAAATGGAAAATTGAGTAAACAGAAAATTTAGGTAGTCTGTGGGATGTAATATTGTGCATCTGTGGAGGTATCTTTGGATGCAGAAGACATCCAGGTGCAACACTTGACTACTTTAAATAACGACATTGTTAACTATGTCAGAAACTGTCTATTTTACTGACTTGGACTTAGTTAAGAAATTCTGTGGTTGGCATGTTTGTTAAAACGACTTAATGAGATTAAGTGAATGAGACAAAGCAACAGAAAAGGAATAAGGACATGGGTGCTCTTCCTGACCTTGAAACTCTGCTGTTTTGTTCATGCTGACGGGGGATTTAGCTCTTGGATTTATCTAAAAGAAAGAGGATAAAAATAAGCATAAATGCAGAATATTTGCCACAGATATTTTCACTCTCATTTTTTACTGTTCTGCTACACAGTATTTGCCATCCTTTAAACAGGACCCAAATTTAGAAGACAATTTGGCATCTAGATGCTGCGCTGCAGCGAACAAGAGTTAGTTACCGAACTACCTTTAAAAGCCTGGCCCAAATACACTGCAATACCCAGATTCTGCTGAGGGAACAGAGACAAAGGTGAAGTGGGTGCCTTGGGACAAGCTTCAGGCAGCTGTTGACATAACAGGCATCCTTTTGGAGTGTGCAATGTGAAAAATGCAGCTCTACTGCCATAAGGAATAACGACAGTCAGAGCTCAAGGAAGTTACAAAGGGCAGGGAGGATTCAAATGCAGAGCAAAGGAAAGAGAACCTCAATCCACCAAATATTAGACTGTGTGATTTTTTTTTACAGTTCATGAATATAGTATCAGATAATAGCTGTATGAATGCAGCTGGTCAGGGAAATGGTGGACCTAACTCATGCTACCCCTCAATCTTAAGTGAGAGGAAATTGCTACAATTCAAGTCTAAATTAGGCTCTAATTTTGCTCTAGATTGTGTCCACTTCTATTATTTCTTCCAGCTGATGCCAATTTTCCCACCAATGCTTCTTTATCTACCTTCAGATACTTGTGTGCTGGACTTCAGGCGTTACGTCATTTTTTCTTCCTCTACTGTTAAGGAGGCAAAGAATCAATTTATTGACAACGCTCCGGGAGTGTGAATGAGCAGCAGGAGCAAGGAGAGAGCACAAAATGGGGAGAAGGGGCAGAAAATGGTCTATGAAGCCTGACTGTATCTGCTCCTCAAGATGCAAATCGCCACAGGGCAAAACCTGACAGTTCATTGTCAGATACAGATCTATTCTTACCCTTATGACACACTTTCAGAGGCATGACAGCAACACGTATTATGTCTCTTACTTCTAGCTGTCCCTGCACTATATCATTATACCTTATATTAAGACACACCTGGATTCCCTTTAGATTCAGTCTTCTCTTGAGTCGAGCTTGATCAGGCAAGAAGAATTTGTTGTCTTCTGGAGACTCTTCAGAAGTGGAGGAGTCATCTGCTTCCTGACCATTGGCTTTTGGGCTAGGAGTCCCAAAGGTCTGGGAGATAATGGTGATGGGGAGATTCTGTGGTAAACTCTGAAGATCAGAAGGAAGCGCTTTACTTTTGAGACCATGTTTTGGTACAGCTCCTCATGACCTCCCTTTTAGAGTAATCTGATTGAACTTCCTCTGACTCCAGTGCATCAGGAGCTAATCAGTAACTAGATTGCCATTTGTGGGGATTTCTGTTCACTGGGGCACATTCCTCAAATGTATTTTATAGTTTCTACCCCAGTGTAGAAACTGTCTTTATGCATTTCATTCCCTCCCACTTATAATCAAGTTATGGAATTCCAGACTTTGATAAGCTATATGCATGACACAAACAACTTGAACCCCATTGTATTGAATAACTCACACCATTGACATTTAGTAGAAGGAGGTTGTTTTGTCCAAGTAACTCATGGCACGAATTAAAGAAGTTCCCTATCCCTTCCCCACCAGAATGCTTTTAAAAGCAAGTCTTGAATGAAGAACTCATGTCTGTGTGCCTCATCCCTACCTGGTCGAGAAAGTTATTGTCCTTGGAGAGCCGTCGGAGCTTGCACTCCAGGTTAACAATACAAGCTTCTTTCCGAACCACCTCAATTCGGAGTTCATCGTTTCTCTCCTCCAGCTCTCGGATCTGCTTCCTGTATTTATCTTTCTCAATCAGACAATGTGAATACTGTGTCTGAGCCTCATCACGCGAGCGGAATGCCTGCAGTGGAGAGAAGAAACCTCCCATGCACCTGAGCACCAGGTACATTCTCCTGTTGATTTTGTGTGCAAGGTGTTGGGAACAGGGACTTGAGAACTGGTAACCATTCACCACTTAACACAGCGGTCAGGATCAGGTTGTGCCACAGTAGTACCATTAAAAATAACAATGATGGAGGTGGTTCATTTCCAGCTCCCTCTTGGGTGGTGGCAAAATGCTCCAGAGTACAAACTAGATGACTTGACACTATAATATAAAGCCTGCAGTAGCTGTTGTTAAGATACTGGCCCTGCTTGCCAAATGCTACACAGTGGACTCAACTCAGTATTATCCTATGGTTAACTAATGTAATGCAAATTCCCACAAGTAGCAATTTCTTGTAACTGCTGATTTTTTAATGGCATTTTGGGTCTCATAACCCACAATTCCCCAAAGTGACACATGAGACACAGGCTTGCTACTATTTTTCCCCACTTTAACTGTTAGATACCTGGTCTCGCTCCTTTTCCACCTCTTCTAGCTGTATCATCACAGTGTTCATTCGATGCTTGTACATCTCACAGTCTTTTCCTAGTGTTGAACACTTTAACTCCAAATCTTCTTTCTCTTCTAGATACTGGAAATGACACACTGTTAACTTCCATCGCTCTCAGAGGTCTTTTGAGCGCTAGCCTGAGATATTCCATCACTCTATCCTTCCATTTCTCACCTTGTCTCTCAAGTCTTCCACATGACGAATCTCTTCTTGGAGATTAAAGATCTTGTTGACCAGCTCATGTCGATCCTCTAATGCCTCCTTACGGTCGTGTTCCAGAATATCCAGAATGGCTTTGTCTGAATCTGGCAGACTCCGCTTGTCAGCCTGAGGAAATACATTTTTAAGAGACAGACAAGGGAAAGAGAAAACAGGATCGCAGGGAGAAAACTAACAAAGACAGTAACAAGCAAGAAGAATAGAAAATGCACATGGTGTGGCAATGGGAACGCAGGAGAAGAGATGGACATTTGTTCATGTTTTAAAATGGTGTCAGAAAAGATGAATAAAGGTTGTCTTGCTGTTAGGATAGTCTGATGAAAGAACTGTTTTATTGTACTGGCCATAATTTGATCCATTTTGGTTGCAGTGCCAATTCTTCATTCCAAGACCTGCATTCAAAACACTTCTCTATTAATCAGCTCTCACTGAGCACAAAAAAAAAGAAGGCCTAAGAAAACATTCAGGGGGATTTTGAGAGCATGCATAGGCTTTGCAGGGCTGTGCTCAGAGAATATTAAGCTGCCTGGAGTAGCATGTACCACTGCTTCATTTTCTATAGTGTCCTGCAGTATGTTTTCTTTCAGATTTAGTATTAACAAGATTACCAGAGCACATTGCAACAAAGACACTGCCTTCCAAAATTAACCATCAATGGAAGATGGAAAAGGCATAAAATGCAAGTAATAAACATAGAACAGTAGAATCATAGAGTAGTTCGGGTTGGAAAGGACCTCAAGCTCATCCAGTTCCAACCCCCCCTGCAGGGCAGGGACACCTCACACTAAACCATGCCACCCAAGGCTATGTCCAGCCCGGTCTTGAACACTGCCAGTGATGGAGCATTCACAACCTCCCTGGGCAACCCATTCCAGTGCCTCACCACCCTTACAGTAATGAATTTCTTCCTCAGATCCAATCTAAACTTCC
>JASSUY010054849.1:0-11776 GCA_032466535.1 Forpus xanthops
TTCTTTCTTTCTTTCTTTCTTTCTTTCTTTCTTTCTTTCTTTCTTTCTTTTTCTTTCTTTCTTTCTTTCTTTCTTTCCTTCTTGCTTGCTTGCTTGCTTGCTTGCTTGCTTGCTTGCTTGCTTGTCATCAATTATTGCCCACTGCATCAGGTAAACAGCATGTGGAGTTTCTGGCTCTTCATCTGTGAGAGCAGATTTCAAACGTTCGTGCTCTGATCGGCCGATTCCAGGAAGCTGAAAATGGATTCTAATGGACTTGGAGGAAAGAAAGAAGCAGCGAGGTCAATGCAAGTTGTCCCGCTCTGTAGCTTGAAGACGACTGCATCAACTAAAGAGCATCTCGAGTTCCTGTCTCTTTATCGATGGGAGCAGAGCCCAAACGCTTGTGTTCGGCTCGGCTGATTCCAAGCACCTGGAAATGGATTGTAATGGATTTGGAGGAAAGAAAGAAGGAGCGAGTGCAATGGAAGTGGCACCTTTCTGTAACTTGCAGGCCACCACATCAACTAAAGGGCATCTCGAGCTCCTGGCTCTTCATCTGTGGGAGCAGAGTCCAAACATTCGTGCTGGGATCAGCCGATTCCGGGCAGTTGAAAATGGGTTCTAATGGTTTTGGAGGAAAGAAAGAATGACCGAGGGCATTGCAAGTGGCACCTTTCTGTAGCTTGCATGCTACCTCATCAACTAAAGGGCATCTCGAGCTCCTGGCTCTTCATCTGTTTGAGGAGAGTCCAAAAGTTCGTGCTCGGCTCGTCCGATTCTGGGCAGCTGAAAATGTATTCTACTGGCCTTGGAGGAAAGAAAGAAAGAGCGAGGGCAATGCAAGTGGCACCATACTGTATCTTGCAGGCCACCTCATCAACTAAACAACATCTCAAGGTCCTGGCTCTTCATGTGTGGTAGCAAAGTCCAAATGTTCATGTTCATCTCGGCTGACTACAGGCAAATAAAAATGGATTCTAATGGTCATGGAGGAAAGAAAGAAGGAGCGAGGGCAATGCAAGTGGCACCTTCTGTAGCTTGCGGGCCACTGCATCAAGTAAACCGCATCACGAACTCCTGGCTATTTCTTGATGGGAGCAGAGTCCAAACTTTCTTGCTCAGCTCGGCTGCTTCTGGGCACCTGAAAATGGATTCTAATGGACTTGGAGGAAAAAAAGAAGGAGCGAGGGCAATGCAGGTGGCACCATTCTGTAGGTTGCAGGCCACCGCATCAACTAAAGAACACTTTGAGCTCCTGGCTCTTTATCAATGGGAGTAGAGTCCAAATGTTCCTGCTGGGCCCGGCCGATTCCAGGCAGCTGAAAATGCATTTGAATGGACTTGGAGGGAAGAAAGAAGCAGCGAGGACAATGCAAGTTGCACCGTTCTGTAGCTTGCAAGCACCGTATCAACTATACTGCATCTGGAAATCCTGGGTCTTCATCTGTTTGAGTAGACACCAAAAGCTCGTGCTCGGCTCGCCCGATTCTGGGAAGCTGAAAATGGATTCGAATGGACTTGGAGGAAAGAAAGGAGCAGCAAGGGCAATACAAGTGGTACCGTTCTGTAGCTTGCAGTCCACAGCATCAACTACAGAGCATCTTTAGCTCCTGGCTATTTATTGATGGGTGTAGTGTCCAAACGCTTGTGCTCTGCTCGGCCGAATCCAGGCAGCTGAAAATGGATTCCACTGGACTTGGAGGAAAGAAAGAAGGAGCGAGGGCAATGCAAGTGGCACCTTTCTGTAGCTTGCAGGCCACTGCATCAAATAACGAGCATCTGGAGCTCCTGGCTCTTTATCGATTGGTGCAGTATCCAAACACTCATGTTCGGCTCGGCTGATTCCGGGAAGCAGATAACGGATTCTAATGGACTTTGAGGAAAGAAAGAAAGAGCGAGGGCAACGCAAGTGGCACCGTTCTTTATCTTGCAGCACACGCATCAATTAAAGAGCGTCTCGAGCTCTTGGCTCTTCATATGTGAGGGCAGAATCGAAACGTTCGTGCTCGGCTCGACTGATTCCGGGGAGCTGAAAATGGATTCAAATGGACTTGGCGGAAAGAAAGAAGGAGCGAGGGCAATGCAAGTGGCACCGTTCTGTCGCTTGCAGGCCAGCATATCAACTAAAGCGCATCTGGAGCTCCTGACTCTTTATCGATGGGAGCAGAGTCCGAACGATTGTGTTCGGCTTTTCCAAATCTTGCAGCTGAAAATGGATTCTAATGGCCTTGGAGGAAAGAAAGAAAGAGCAAGGGCAATGCAAGTGGCACCATACTGTATCTTGCAGGCCAGCACATCAACTAAACAGCATGTCGAGCTCCTGGCTCTTCATGTGTGGGAGCAGAGTCCAAACGGTTATGCTCGGCTCGACCGATTCCGGGCAGCTGAAAATGGATTCTAATGGAAATGGAAGAAAGAAAGAAGGAGTGAGGGCAATGCAAGTGACACCGTTCTGCAGCTTGCAGGCCCCCGCATCAACTAAACTGCATCTCGAGCTCCTGGCTCTTCATCTGTGGGAGCAGAGTCCAAACGTTTTTGGTGGGCTCATCCGATTCCAGGGAGCTGAAAATGGATTCTAATGGACTTGGAGGAAACAAAGGAGCAAGGGCAATGCAAGTGGCACCGTTCTGTAGCGTGCAGGCCACTGCATCTACTAAACACAATCAGGAACTCCTGGCTCTTCATGTGTGACAGTAGAGTCCAAAAGCTCGTGCTCGGCTCGGCCGATTCCAGGCAGGTGAAAATGGATTCGAAAGGACTTGGAGGAAAGAAAGAAGGAGCGAGGGCAATGGAAGTGGCAGCATTCTGTAGCTTGCAGGCCACCGCATCTACTAAACAGCATCTGGAAATAATGGCTCTTCATCGATGGGAGCAGAGTCCAAACGTTCATGCTCGGCTAGGCCGATTCCGCACAGCTGAAAATGGATTCAAATAGACTTGTAGGAAAGGAAGAAGGAGCGAGGGCAATGCTAGTGTCACCGTTCTGTAGCTTGCAGGCCACTGCATCAACTAGCCAGCATGTCGAGCCCCTGGCTCTTCATCTGTGGGAGAAGAGTCCAAACGATCGTGATGGGCTCGGCTGATTCCAGGCAGCTGAAAATGGATTCTAATGGACTTGGAGGAAAGAAAGAAGGAGCGAGGGCAATGCAAGTGGCACCATTCTGTAGCTTGAAGGCCACCGCATCAACTAAATAGCATCTCAAGCTCCTGGCTCTTCATCGATAGGAGTAGAGTCCAAACGTTCATGCTTGTCTTGGCCGTTTCCGGGCAGCTGAAAATGGATTCTAATGGACTTGGAGGAAAGAAAGAATGAGTGAGGGCAATGTAACTGGCACCATTCTCAGCTTGCAGGGCACTGCATAAACTAAAGGGCATCTCGAGCTCCTGGCTGTTCATCTATGGGAGCAGAGTCCAAACGTTCATGCTGGATCGGCCTATTCCGGGCAGCTGAAAATGGATTCTAATGGACTTGGAATAAAGAAAGAAGGAGTGAGGGCAATGCAAATGGCACCGTTCTGTAGCTTGCAGGGCACCACATCAACTAAACAGCATATGGAACTCCTGACTCTTCATCTGTGGGAGCAGAGTCCAAACGTTCATACTCGGCTCGGCCGATTCCAGGCAGCTGAGAATGGATTCTTATGGACATGGAGGAAAGAAAGAAGCAGCGAGGGCTATACAAGTTGCACCGTTCTGTACCTTGCAGGCCACCGCATCAACTTAACAGCATCTCAAGCTCCTTGCTCTTCATCTGTGGGAGCAGAGTCCAAACGTTCGTGCTGGGCGCGACCGATTACGGGCAGCTGAAAATGGATTCTGATGAACTTGGAGGAAAGAAAGAAGGAGCGAGGGCAATGCAAGTGGCACCGTTCTGTAGCTTCAGGACACCACATCAACTAAAAAGCATCTGGAACTCCTGGTTCTTCATCTGTGAGAGCAGAGTCCAAAGGTTCGTGGTCAGCTCGGCCGAATCCAGGCATTTGAAAATTTATTATAATGGACTTGAAGGAAAGAAAGAAGGAGCGAGGGCAATGGAAGTGGCACCGTTCTGTAGCTTGCAGGCCCCTGCATGAACTAAAGAGATCTCGAGCTAATGGCTCTTCATCTGTTTGAGCAGAGTCCAAAAGTTTGTGCTGGGCTCGGCCGATTCTGGGAAGCTGAAAATGGATTGTGATGGACTTGGAGGAAAGGACGAAGGAGCGAGGGGAATGCAAGGGCCACCCTTCTGTAGCTTGCAGGCCTCCGCATCAACTAAAGAGCATCTGGAACTCCTGGCTCTTCATCTGTAGGTGCAGAGTCTAAATGTTCGTTCTGGGCTCGGTCGATTCCGGGAAGCTGAGAATGGATTTTAGTATTCTTGGAGGACAGAAAGGAGGAGTGAGGGCAATGCAAGTGGCACCGTTCTGTAGCTTGCAGGCCACCGCATCAACTAAACAGCATCTGGAGCTCCTGGCTCTTCATGTGTGGGAGCAGAGTACAAAAGTTCGTCCACTGCTCTGCCTATACTCTGCAGCTGAAAATGGATTTGAATGGACATGGAGGAAAGAAAGAAGCAGCGAATGCAGTGCAAGTGGCACCGTTCTGTAGCTTGCAGGACTCCGCATCAACTAAAGAGCATCTGGAACGCCTGGCTCTTCATCTGTGGGAGCGGAGTCCAAACGTTCGTTCTGCGCTCAGCCGATTCCAGGCAGCTGAGAATGGATTCTAATGGACTTGGAGGAAAGAAAGGAGGAGAAGGGCAGCGCAAGTGGCACCGTTTTGTAGCTTGCAGGCCACCGCATCAACTAAAGAGCACCTGGAACACCTGGCTCTTCATCTGTGGGAGTAGAGTCCAAACGTTCATGTTCGGCTTGGCCGATTCCGGGCAGCAGAGAATGGATTCTAATGGACTTGGAGGAAAGAAAGAAGGAGCGAGGGCAATGTAAGTGGCACCGTTCTATATCTTGCAGGAGACCGCATCAACTAAACAGCATCTGGAACTCCTGGCTCTTCATCTGTGGGAGCAGAGTCCAAACATTCGTGCTCTGCTCAGCCGATTCCGGGCAGCTGAAAATGTATTCGAATGGACATGGAGGAAAGAAAGAAGGAGCGAGTCTAATTTATATGGGACCGTTCCATAGCTTGCAGGGGACCACATCAACTAAAGGACATCTCGAGCTAGTGGCTCTTCATGTGTGAGAGCAGAGTCCAAACGTTTGTGCTGGGCTCGGCTGATTCCGGGCAGCTGAAAATTGATTCTAATGGACTTGGAGGAAAGAAAGGTGGAGCGAGTGCAATGCAAGTGGCACAGTTCTATAGCTTGCAGGTCACCTCCTCAAGTAAACGCAATCAGCATCTCCTGTGTCTTCATCGATGGGAGCAGAGTCCAAATGTTCGTGGTCAGCTCGGCCGAATCTGGGCAGCTGAAAATGGATTCGAATGGACTTGGAGGAAAGAAAGAAGGAGCGAGTCTAATTTATATGGGACTGTTCTATAGCTTGCAGGCGACCACATCAACTAAAGGACATCTCGAGCTCGTGGCTCTTCATGTGTGAGAGCAGAGTCCAAACGTTTGTGCTGGGCTCGGCTGATTCCGGGCAGCTGAAAATGGATTCTAATGGACTTGGACGAAAGAAAGAAGGAGCGAGGGCAATGCTAGAGTCACAGTTCTGTAGCTTGCAGGCCACCGCATCACCTAAACAGCATCTTAAGCTCCTGGTTCTTCATCTGTGGGAGCAGAGTCTAAACGTTTGTAGTCAGCTCGGCTGCTTCCAGGCATCTTAAAATGGTTTTTAATGGACTTGGAGGAAAGAAAGAAGGAGCGAGGGCAATGCAAGTGGCACCATTCTGTAGCTTGCAGGCCCCCGCATGAACTAAAGAGATCTCAAGCTCCTGGCTCTTCATCTGTGGGAGCAGAGTTCAGAAGTTCGTCCTCGGCTCGGCCGAATCCGTTCAGCTTTAAATGGATTCTAATGGACTTGGAGGAAATAAAGAAGCAGCGAGGGCAATGCAAGTGGCACCATTATGTAGCTTGCAGGAAACCACATCAACTAAAGGGCATCTCAAGTTCCTGGCTCTTCATCTGTGGGAGCAAAGTCCAAACGTTCGTGCTGGCCTCGGCCGATTCCAGGCAGCTGAAAATGGATTCTAATTGAATTCGAGGAAAGAAAGAAGGAGCGAGAGCAATGCATGTGGCACCGTTATGTATCTTGTAGGCTACCGCATCAACTAAACATCATTTCGAGCTCAAGGCTCTTCATCTATGGGAGCAGAGTTCAAACGTTCATTCTAGAATCGGCCGAATCCGGGCAGCTAAAAATGGATTCTAATCTACTTGGAGGAAAGAAAGAAGGAGCGAGGGCTATTCAAGTGGAACCGTTCTGTAGCTTGCAAGCCACCGCATCAAATAAACAGCATCTGGAGCTCGTGGCTCTTCATCGGTGGGAGCAGATCAAAACGTTCATGCTCGGCTCAGCCGATTCTGGGCAGCGGAAAATGGATTCTAATGGACTTGGAGGAAAGAAAGAAGGAGCGAGGGCAATGCAACTGGCACGTTCTTTAGCTTGCAGGCCACCTCATCAACTAAAGGGCATCTCGACCTCCTGGCTCTTCCTCAATGGGAGCAGAGTCCAAACGTTCGAGCTGGGCTCGGCCGATTCCGGGCAGCGGAAAATAGATTCGAATGGACTTGGAGGAAAGAAAGAACGAGCGAGGGCAATGCAAGTGGCACCGTTCTGTAACATGCAGGCCACCACATCAGCTGAACAGCATCTGGATCTCCTGGCTCTTCATCGAAGAAAGCAGAGTCCAAACGTTCGTGCTGGGCTCGGCCGACTCCGGGCAGCTGAAAATGGATTCTAATGGACTTGGAGGAAAGAAAGAAGGAGCGAGGGCAATGCAAGTGGCACCATTCTCTAGCTTGCAGGACACCGCATCAACAAAACAGCATCTCGAGCTCCTGGCTCTTGTCTGCGGGAGCAGAGTATAAACGTTCATGCTCGTCTCGGCCGATTCCGGCAGCTGAAATTGGACTGTAATAGACTTGGAGGAAAGAAAGAAGGAGCGAGGGCAATGCAAGTGCCACCGTTCTAGGTCTTGCAGGCCACCGCATCAACTAATCAGCATCTCATTTTCCTGGCTCTTTATGCGTGGGAGCAGAGTCCAAACATTCGTGCTCGGCTCGGCCGATTCCAGGCAGCTGATAATGGATTCTAATGAACTGGGAGGAAAGAAAGAAGGAGCGAGGGCAATGCAAGTGGCACCGTTCAGTAGCTTGCAGGCCATCCCATCAACTAAAGTGCATCTGGAACTCCTGGGTCTTCATCTATGGGAGCAGAGTTCAAACGATCGTGCTCAGCTTGGCCGATCCCGGGCAGCTGAAAATGGATTCTAATGGAATTGGAGGAAAGAAAGAAGGAGCGATTGCAATGCAAGTGGCGCGGTTCTGTAGCTTGCAGTCCACCGCATCAACTAAATAGCATCTCAAGCTCTTGGCTCTTCATCTGTGGGAGCAGAGTCCAAACGTTCGTGCTGGGCTCGGCCGTTTCCGCGCAGTTTAAATTGGATTCTAATGTACTTGGAGGAAAGAAAGAAGGAGCGAGGGCAATGGAAGTGGCAGCATTCTGTAGCTTGCAGTGCACCACATCAACTAAAGGGCATCTCGAGCTCCTGGCTCTTCATCTGTGGGAGCTGAGACTAAACGTTCATGCTCGGCATGGCCGATTGTGGGCAGCTGAAAATGGATTCTAATGGACTTGGAAGAAAGAAAGAAGGAGCAAGGGCAATGCAAGTGGCACCGTTCTGTAGCTTGCATGCCACCATATCAACTAAACAGCATCTTGGGCTACTGGCACTTCATCTGTTTGGGCAGAGTCCAAACGTTCTTGCTGGGCTCGGCCGATTCCGGGCAGCTGAAAATGGATTCTAATGGACTTGGAGGAAAGAAAGAAGGAGCGAGGGCAATGCAAGTGGCACCATTCTCTAGCTTGCAGGACACCGCATCAACAAAACAGCATCTCGAGCTCGTGGCTCTTCGTCTGTGGGAGCAGGGTATAAACGTTCATGCTCGTCTCGGCCAATTCCGGCAGCTGAAAATGGATTCTAATGGACTTGGAGGAAAGGAAGAAGGAGTGAGGGCAATGCATGTGGCACCGTTCTGTAGCTTGCTGGGCACCGCATCAACTAAAGGGCATCTCGAGCTCGTGGCTCTTCGTCTGTGGGAGCAGGTTATAGACGTTCATGCTCGTCTCGACCGATTCCGGCAGCTGAAATTGGATTCTAATGGACTTGGAGGAAAGAAAGGAGGAGCGAGGGCAATGCAAGTGTCACCATTCTGTAGCTTGCATGCCACCACATCAACTATAGGACATCTCGAGCTCCCGGGTCTTCATCTCTGGGAATAGAGTCCAAATGTTAATGCTTTGTTATTCCAGTTCTGGGCGGCTGAAAATGGATTCTCATCTACTTGGATGAAAGAAAGAAGGAGCGAGGGCAATGCAGGTGGCTCCATTCTGTAACTTCCAGTCCTCCACATCAACTATAGGGCATCTTGGACTACTGGCTCTTCATCTGTGGGAGTAGAGTCCAAACGTTGTTTGTTTGCACAGCCTGTAACGGGCAGCTGAAAATGGATTCTAAGGGTCTTCTAGGAAGGAAAGAAGGAGCGATGGCAATGCAAGTGGCACCGTTCTGTACCTTGCAGGCCACCACATCCACTATAGGACATCTCGAAACTCTTGCTCGTCATCTGTAGGAGCAGAGTCCAAACGCTCGTGCTTGTCTCTGCCGATTCCGGGCAGCTGAAAATGGATTCAAATGGACTTGGTGTAAAGAAAGAAGCAGCAAGGGCAATGCAAGTGGCACCGTTCTGTAGCTTGCAGTCCACCACATCAGCTAAACAGCATCTGGAGCTCCTGGCTGTTCATCTGTGGGAGCAGAGTCCAAAAGTTCGTGCTGGGCTCGGAAGATTCCGGGCAGCTGAAAATGGATTCTAATAGACGTGGAGGAAAGAAAGGAGGAGCGAGGGCAATGCAAGTGGCACCGTTCTGTAGCTTGCAGTCCACCACATCAACTAAAGCATCTCGAGCTCCTGGCTCTTCATCTGTGGGAGCAGAGTCCAAACGTTCGTGCCGGGCTCAGAGGATTCCGGGGAGATTGAAATGGATTTGAATGGACGTGGAGGAAAGAAAGAAGGAGCAAGGGCTATGCAAGTGGCACCGTTGTGTAGCTTGCAGGCCACCACATCAGGTAAACAGCATCTGGATCTCCTGGGTCTTCATCTGTGGGAGCAGAGTCCAAACGTTCTTGCTGGGATCGGCCGGTTGTAGACAGATGAAAATGGATTCGAAAGGACTTGGAAGAAAGAAATAAGGAGGGAGTACAATGCAAGTGGCACAGTTCTGTAGCTTGCAGGCCACCTCATCAACTAAAGCATCTCGAGCTCCAGGCTCTTCATCTATAGGAACAGAGTCCAAGGGTTCGTGTTGGGCCTATTCCGGGCAACTGAAAATGGATTCTAATGGACTTGGAGGAAAGAAAGAAGGAGTGAGGGCAATGCAAGTGGAACCGTTCTGTAGCTTGCATGCCACCACATGAACTAAACAGCATTTGGTGCTGCTGGCTCTTCATCTGTGGGAGCAGAGTCCAAACATTCATGCTGCGCTCGGCCGGTTCCGTGCATCTGAAAATGGATTCTTATGGACTTGGAGGAAAGATAGAAGGAGCGATGGCAACGCAAGTGGCACCGTTCTGTAGCTTGCAGTCCACCACATCAGCTAAACAGCATCTGGAGCTCATGATTCTTCATCTGTGGGAGCAGAGACCAAAAGTAAGTGCCTGGCTCGGCTGATTCCGGGCAGCTGAAAATGGATTCTAATGGACTTGTAGGAAAGAAAGAAGCAGCGAGGGCAATGCAAGAGGCACCGTTCTATAGCTTGCAGGCCGCCACATCAACTATAGGACATCTCGTGTTCCGGGCCCTTCAACTGTGGAAGCAGAGTCTATACGTTTGTCCTGGGCTCTGATGGTTCCGGGCAGCTGAAAATGGATTCAAATGGACTTGGAGGAAAGAAAGAAGGAGCGAGGGCAATGCAATTTGCAGTGTTCTTTTGCTTGCAGGCCGCCACATCAACTATAGGACTTCTCGTGTCCCTGGCCCTTCAACTGTGGGAGCAGGGTGCAAACGTTCGTGCTTGGCTCTTCTGATTCCGGGCAGCTGAAAATGGATTCTAATGGACTTGGACGAAAGAAAGAAGGAGCGAGGGCAATGCAGGTGGCACTGTTCTGTACCTTGAAGGCCACCACATCAACTATAGGACATTCCAAACCTCCTGGCTCTTCATCTGTGGGAGCAGAGTCGAAACATTCGTGCTGGGCTCGGCTGGTTCCGGGCAGCTGAATATGGATTCTAATGGACTTGGAGGAAAGAAAGAAGGAGCGAGGGCAATGCAAGTGGCACCGTTCTGTACCTTGCAGGCCACACATCAACTATAGGCCATCTCGAGCTCCTGGCTCTTCATCTCTGGGAGCAGAGTCCAAGCGTTCATGCTGGGCACAGCCGGCATCGGGCAGCTAAAAATGGATTCTAATGGACTTGGAGGAAAGAAAGAAGCAGCGAGGGCAGTGCAAGGGGTACCGTTCTGTAGTTTGAGGGCCACCGCATCAAATAACAGTATCTGGAGCTCTTGGCTCGTCATCTGTGGGAGCAGAGTGGAAAAGTTCGTGCTCGGTTCGACAAGGCCGATTCCGGGCAGCTGAAAATGGATTCTAATGGACTTGGAGGAAAGAAAGAAGCTGCGAGGGCGATACAAGTGGCACCATTCTGAAGCTAGCAGGCCACCACATCAACTAAAGCATCTCTAGCTCCTGGCACTTCATCTGTGGGAGCAGAGTCTGAACGTTCGTGGTGGGCTCGGACGATTAAGGGCAAATAAAAATGGATTCGAATGGATTTGGTGGAGTGAAAGAAGGAGCGAGGGCAACGCAAGTGGCACAATTCTGTAGCTTGCAGGCCACCACATCAATTATAGGGCATATAGACCAACTGACTATTCATCTGTGGGAGCAGAGTCTAAAAGATCGTGCTGCGCTCGGCCGATTCCGGGCAACTGAAAATGGATTCGAATGGACTTGGAGGAAAGAACGAATCAGCGAGGGGAATACAACTGGCACCGTTCTGCAGCTTGCAGGTCACCACATCAACTAAAGCATCTCGAGTTCCTGGCCCTTCAACTGTGAGAGCAGAGACCAAACGTTGGTGGTGGGCTCGGCCGTTTCCGGCTGCTTAAAATGGATTCGAATGGACTTGGAGGAAAGAAAGAAGGAGCGGGGACAACGCAAGTGGTACCATTCTGTAGCTTGCAGGCCACGACATCAACTAAAGCATCTTGAGTTCCTGGCTCTGCATCTGTGGGAGCAGAGTCCAAACGGAGCACAACTCTCGGAGGGCGGACCGAGCATGTACGCTTGTAGTCTGCTCTCACTGATGAACAGTTACGAGCTAAAAAAGCTGCTTGCTCAATGCAGCTCCCTAGAAGCCTTGAAATGCTGCCACCTTCATTGCCCTCGCTCCTTCCTTCTTTCCTCAAAGTCCATTTGAATCCATTTTCAGCCTCCAGGAGCACAGCTCTCGGAGGGCCGAAACGAGCATGTACGCTTGGACTCTGTTCTCACAGACGAAGAGTTAGGAGCTAAACAAGCTGCTTGCTCAATGCAGCTCCCTAGAAGCTTTGAAATAGTGTCACCTTCATTGCTCTCGCTCCTTCCTTCTTTCCTCAAAGTCCATTTGAATCCATTTTCAGCCTCCCAGATCTCGGTC